>OMOW01008687.1:4944-17728 GCA_900312555.1 Lamprogrammus exutus | reverse complement strand
TTTTAGTGTGCAGCACTTGTTCAAAAGGACTGATATAGCAGAAAAGTTTTCTATTTTATTTTGTCTTTCAGCCCAAATCCTGATCTCATCATCACGTCGGCGATCTCCTCAGCCTCTCCCTCTCTCTCTTTCAATCACTCTATCTGTTTCACACTTTCTCTTTTTCCTTTTTTCTCTGACAGTGACCTTGAAGGTTTTCCTCCCGTGTTTGTTCAGACACACACAACTCTGTTTCTTTTTCTCTCCCTGCTCTTCCTCTGTTTTCATTAGTGGGCTCAGTCAGGCTGCCTAGGGACAGCGCGGTGCTGTGCTCACGTTACAGGCCTATTGACTTCGGAAGACAGAGAAAATACGGTGGACATGATTCACCACACATGAATCTCATGATACCAGTTTTATCTGTACCTTCTTTTCAAAGGAGAAGGGAGCAGATAAACCGCACGCCATTTTTATCACCCTCACTTCAGGCATGTCAGTAATCAGATACACTGACAGGGCTAATTAATACTTGGTGATACTGCCATGCAGTCACACACTGACACCATTATGAGATGATATGGCACTGACACAAGAACACGTCTCAGAATTTACTGTAGACATTTATGGCTATTGTTTTTATTACTCTAATTTATATTTCTTGCCATATTTGTTATCTGATGTCAGAAATTGATATTTGGACAACAACATTTTTAGAGCTGCAAGGACGTCATGATAGATGTTTTTAATGATCAAACAATTGCCACAATGTAAAAGTGGCAAAACAATGGAATATTTTGCTCATTAGATTTGTTCCATTTAGCTGTCATCATACTGAATTCTCAGTATGTTTACATGCTTATTAAAACCTTGGTGCTCCTCCAATAAAGGCAATGAATAAATAAATTTACACATACTTCACATACTCAGGTGTTGTCTGAGTAATATTTTTATTATTACACGCATTTACATGTAGATGTGTGATTATAAGTTCATTTACTCAAGCGTGTAAACAATCCATCGGATTGTACAGTAATCCACTGGATCCTCCATATTTCCCCACCTGGCATACAGCAAAGAGTCGTGTATATTCAGTCAATCATGGAATCCCATTAATTCCATACACATATGTGTCATTTTTGCATTAACCACAGTACAGACAAAAACTCAAGTATGGTATGCAGTTAAGTGTACTGTGTTAATGTGGCTATTCAGTCCTTGGTAGCTTCTATATACCAATTTTCTATCATATTAAACATCAATAATATAGAGTGTAAGCAGTTTGTGTCAGATGGCTGCTCGGAAAAAGATGAAGGTATTGGCAGGATGTAATAGCTCTCAGGGGTTGATGGGTGTTTTATCACAGTTGTACCCCTGTAATTAACTAGGACTGCCCTAGAATTCACTGTCTGTTCCCTTCTCTCTCTTGCACGCTGTATTCTGTCTTCCAAAATGGAAGAGGGGTATTTCTGTTCATATTTGCAATTCTTCAATCTAAGCTTTGAACTCTGCCACTGTTGCATTGATGTTCTCAGAACTCGAATGCATTTTAAGAACTGTTGCATGCCAAATGCAGTAGCACACTTCTGTCTATATATACACATTTTCTGACCCTATGTCTCTGGAAGGAGCCTGGGATAAATTTTGCGGTGGACTTAGCAACCGATATTCCAGAAATGATGCACCTGATGGGTTGGCAGCCACACAGCAATCAGTTAAATGACGGACAGACAAGCTCAGAGCACAGCTGCACAGAGCAGTCTAAGCCAATTGTGTGACAATCAGAGACTAGAGCTATTTTAGGTTTCCCTCCCCCTACAGAGAACAGATTTCAGAGAATCACTTGGCCCTCAGGCATCATAATTATGCAAAAGGCTCAGCAGAGAAAAGTTGTTTGTTGCACTACGGTATTGTTTTGACTTTCTTTCTTTTTGCTTAATCATCTGAGGAGAGGAGTGGCGTTAAAATATAGTGAGAGGTGGAAGCCTCTGTTGGCTATAAACATTAGGCTTCAATGATATCTCGAAGGTGTATTAGAGATGTGTCGGTATAGTCAGACTTTTAAGGTATGAAAATTAGTCAATTCAAATCTATTTTTTACTTACTTAATAAAGCCTACATTTTGAAACATGCAAAGCCAGAGTTTTAAGCTATTACATCATTTATGATGATGTTGTTGTAGGAATTTTCTTTGCAACAAGTAAACTAAGATAAGGGGTGATTCCTGACTTGAATGTTCCTGACTCCGCTAAGTCAGTTATTATGTTGGTGGTGTTTGTCTGTCTGTTAGCAAGACATCTTTAAAAGTTATTAACTTGGTGGGCAGGTTGGAGATGATCCAAGGAATAATCCATGAAATTTTGCACCTGGTTGCCCTGATGGTGGTCAGAAAATCAAAATTCCTTTTTCCCTGCTTTGGGTCTCTCCGCATCCATCTGTACAGGCCACGCCCATTTGCGCCGAACTAGATTTTTGTTTACAATTTTGGGTCAATTGTCACAAAAGTTTACATGTAGAATATCCGGACCTATCCGGACCAAGCCGGACAATAGTTATGTCTTTGTTTTTTAGATTACTCACCGTTTGACATTAATTACCTGCTAAAGTTGAGTGGACGTGGCACATTCTTCAAAAAGTGCTGTAGCTATCTCGTGAATGAATTGAACCAAATTGAACCAAAATCGGTGGACTCATTACTTGTGCAAAAAATGAAACATCAATTGACCTGATGGTTGCGCTATATCAACAGTGGTTAAATTTTGTCAATAACTTGATAACATGGTAGAATTAAAAATGTGTTGGTTTGTCAGTGAGAGAGGGGGTGATCATGGTCTATTCAATAACCTGTTATATGTTATCATTGAGCGACAGTCATAATCATAACCCTAACCCTAACCCTTGGTGGAGAAATGTGCTATCTTAGTGCCCTCTAGTATTTTTAAAAAGTATTGTGTTGCTGCCACGTCACTCACCTGTGCCTCATGTTCAGGCATCAGTTTGAAGGGCAGCTTGGCTCAAGCTCTGTCTACTTGAAAGAGACCCACGAGAGGAAAGGGCACTGGCTGCCACTCCTTTGACTGCCTCTCCCCTGCGGACTGAAACACAGCTGAAACAATTACAGGCCACTGTGAGGTCTTTCACATACTGCCACCTGAAAATGTTACACTCACATAAACATACAGGCTCACACAGTGAGGCCTAAGTTATTAAAACTAATTAACTTGAATTAACATCAAAAAAACTTCTCAGTGCCCTTTAGAGATTTAGGTTGACTGCTGTAAGTAACACAAATCCATCCAGACCTCCAGAATGTTGTGTGTTAAGCCTCTGGCCAGTCTATCAATGCAAAGTGAGAAAAGCTGTTTCACTCCCTGGGCTGCACCCCCACTCCAGCTGCACCGAGCATTGCAAGGCCTCTCTGCAACCATGAAGGTGGAAGACTTACGTGTTAATCCTGAAGCCCCCACCTAAGCCCCTGTAATAAAGCACGCTCTCAATCAGGACCTGTCCCTTCCCTTCAGGCAAGGCAGCTTAGGCCTCTGCAATCACTAGCTGGTGAGCTGCAGGAAAGCTAATGAGCCCCTCGTCTAGACGTTCGGCACCTGCATGTGTAGCTGGCCTAGTGGGAGCTCTCTGGGGTGTAAGCAGACTGCAGGTGGAGATGATGGAGGTCTGCAAAAGGCCAGCAGTGAGCCCACCAGGGAGATCATCTGGTGACCAGCACTCTGCTGGTCTGAATACATAGTAGTTGAGCTCACTAATGCTATGGTACAGCCTCAATGGGGGCCTTGAACCCATAATGAACCTGAAGCTGAGCATTCACCCAAAGGAGATCATGGACTTATGAAGCTCAAACGTGAATTAATTAATGATAATTACATACATCAGTACAGTTGCTACATGCTGTGCGAGACAAATAATTTGAAAAATACAGAGAAGATTTTTGTTTGTTTTTCATTTTTAAAACAAATTGTCAAGAGCACAATGAAAACGTTGTGTTTAGAGTTTGTACTTTTTGTACTGTTGTGACTGGGATGTAAATCTAAGGTCAGGTATATATGGGCTTCATTCCAACCATGGTCAGGTACTGACTTTGCTTGAGTCTGATGTGTTTCATGTGCACTCACTGTCTTTATAGAAAACATTCATAGCAGAGAAAGGCACTACATACCATCATGAAAAATCAGCACTAGTAGAAACAGTCATTTGTAGTAATAATTATGCCAAAATAAGTTGCGGTTATTTGTCATTTCCTTAGCTTATGTGAACAGTGATCAGTTTAATGTCTTATAACGAGAGCAAAATATTTCACATAGTTGACATGGACTGCAGACCCACAGCTTAGCTACACACAACCCATTTCTAGCTGTGGTTAAACAGGACCTTGTTCTATGTTGGCCATATTTGTCCAGGGTCCAATTATATTTTCAACACAGAAACAAATCCACTCTGATTGAGGGACCATCTAAAAGAGCAGTGAGCTGGTGTCCTGGATGTTTTCAGAATCCTGTTCAGGAGGCTAGAGCACTTGTATAAGTGTTTGTTATTCAGGTTTAATTATGTCCACGGGGCCTTGGAGTGTTGGCCAATCTACACCGCGGCTCTTTAGCTTGAGCCACAGCGGACTGGCTTGATATCATCCTCTTCTTTCCTCGGCACTGAATGAGCAATTAAAGGTCATATCAATTAGAGCATGTTGTGGTCTCCAAACTCATTTGAAACAGCTTGCTTCAGTAGAAGGAACCTGTTTCAAGAAGGAATAAGTTCTTACTTACTACTATAATTGGAGAGCGTGTGTGTGTGTGTGTGTGTGTGTTAAGTTTGTATGTTTGTGTTGAGTTGCAACGAGCACCATTCCTACAATAGCCTCCAAACTTGCCAAAAACATTAGTTCAGGGGTCCGGCATTTGCATAGGGTACTTTGGGTTTCCATTTTTCAGTGTTTTTTTATACATGATCTCCGATAGTTTTAATATCTGACATGCCGATAAAATATAGTTTTGCTGTAAAGGAATAGATATTTCATTTAGGACAGTGACATTTGAACTACAACTTCCCAGCAATTCAGTTATCACAAACATTGCAGCCTCGGTACCAAAAGCAGGATGGAAATTCCATTTAGTCTAAACATGGAATGTCTTTATTTTCATCTCCCTTGTATTGGTGTGCAAACAATCTTTCACACGTTACCAAATGAGAGACAAAGAATTGTTTTCATTGGTGATCCATGAATCCTAATGAAGAAACATGCACAAACAGACATATTGCAAAAGGTGATACGTGCCGTTGCCATAGTGAACCCCCTTCATTGTGTACTCCCGGATTATGTGTTTGTTTGCAAATGGAACTACTGACGGAGGTTCCTTGGCATTCTCGCAGCAAGGTGGTGGTGGGGGGATTCCTGAAGTATGATTAGATGAATTTTAATTCATTCATTTATTCATGAAATTCAATGGCTCTCCTGTCTTCTAAGAGACAGCACACCAAATGGCCTTGCTAGTTTCATCATCAGTCTTTGTATTATTTGTAAAGCAGAAAGCTTCTCATTCAAATAAGAAAAGGAGGAACCAAAGAAAGCAATATCATAGCGTAACACAAACATGATCACAGTGGTTTTGCATCAGTTGCCTACATTAATGGTGTGACACTGTTTTTAGTTTGTTTGCGGTGATAGCAGGCTGTTTGTGTTGATGACAGGTGGTGGTCCGGCTACAGGCCCATTTCACACAGAATGTAAAAATATCAGCTGCTGTAATGTGAATTCTAGTCAATTGCAAGGAACTAGGGAGGGTTTCATGTTGAGGGATAAGCAGTATACTATGGGGAGCACGATATGAATAAATCAAAAGGTGCCATAGCGTGCATAGGAGCTGGGGTTTTTTGTACCCCCCTGAGAAATGTCATTTAGGACAGATCACATCAGTGGCTTTCCTGGTGATTATAATTAAAATATTCCGGAACGTGTGGTATTAGCCAGAGACCACAACCTTCCACCAACCGTCACCCACAGGTCATTAGTCTTCAGGTCTTCCCATCATTATAGGAAGACAGTGAATGAGGCACAGTCATGACTGCACATTTAGTGGGTGTATCCATAAATAGTCCTTCATCACAAGAGATGAACATTTTGTGAATGCAGGCCAAGTTATTTCATTTTATTATTGTTTTTCATACTTTCACTTCTCAGGCTGAGCATTGTGCTGTTCTGCCCCTCTGATTTATCCCCATATGTGACGTGAGTGTAGTCCTGGGAAGTGCATACATATATCAATATGTGTCAGCGATCTCATACGGTAAATTGGCTGGTTTGATCCTGTCTGCCTCTCTCTGGTCTCTACAGTGTCCTTGGGCAGGTAAAACCAAGGTCAACACAAAAGTACACACCAAAGCCAATTTTCAGTTCAGGGACCCATGACATATTTTTCGTGAAAAGTCCATATCTGTTTTTTTCTCGCAACTCTCTGGTTCCAAGGGAACTGTCTCTTACTTATCCCCATGTAGCTTAAACATACTTTCTTGAACCTGTAAAACAAACCTTAATTGATGTGCTCCAAAGAATGACGCTTCGTGCCCTTTTTAGTCAAAATATTTCTTTTTCAAATCCCTCTGGAAATGGTTAGTTTAAGTTGATTCTTCATTGTGTATAATGATATGCTTGCATGGCACGTATTACCTTAACAAGGAGGCATAAAGCTAACAAACTGATGGCTTCTCTTCTTTTTTTTCATGTCTCTGGATCCTCCTGGGCCATCACTGTCATCAACAGGTAAACAAAACCTTTTTTTCCCCTCTTTCTACTCTGATACACCGAACATTACAGACATAAAAATGCACTGGGCACCTGAAACGGTCAGATTATCTTCCTGTCAAATTCCTCTTTGCCTCACTTGACCAATCATACTTGATGTTTGCCAGCAAATCCAGGTGGGGTCCCCCTCATCCCCCCCGACTGTGTAGCCCTTTCCTGAGCACTGTAGTGGAGAGAAAAGAGCAAGAGAGCAGCACTCAGCCGAAACAATAGCACCGTGAGGAGATGTCAGGCCCTGGGAGCTGTGAGGTGGATGATGATATGAGCCCACTGGTGTTGTTTCTCACTCTGCTGAATGCTAACACATGCCCTCCTGTGGCTGGGCGTCAACCCACTGTGTGGTCAGGACCCGGGTTGTAGCGGTGAGAAGGGATAGGTTGGATGTAATGAGCCCAGTCTGGACTGCTGGGCTTTGGCATTTTGAAGCAATGTTTGTTGGTGTGTGTCTGTGAGTGTGTGTTTTTGTAGGACACCTTGGCTGTAGGGCTCCACCCCACCCCCCTTTCCTGTTGGTGCATATCAAAAGCCTGTTGTAGACTGACTTCACTTGTCCCTAGCTGCCTGCTGCTGGCCTCCACCACTGTCTGTTTGATTTAAGGCTTAATTTCACTGCGAACTCTCACCCAAAAAACCTGAAACCAACATATTTCAACACACTTAATGTCTTGTTTAAGTGAACAACATTGCAAACAGTGCAATACAGGAATCAATGACACTAATGCATCAGTGGTTAAATTGCCCACTGTATATCACGGTAGCTAGCAGATTTCGTTTCATAGGTTTCCCTTTGTTGTCCTATAATACTAAAACAAGAAACAAATGAGACATAAGCTTTCTGTTTATTTAACCTATGAAATTTTCACACCCACAGTTTGATTTGTGAAATCAGGCTAGCTGTATATATTCATCCAGTTTGCTTTATCGCATTTCATCATGAGTGAGTGAATATAAATGAGGGTTTTAGTAATCCTACCTGTCTGTTTCACTAAGATGAGTAACAGTGTTATATTGTAGAGGTGGGTCTTTTCAGTCATTGTACTTTTTCCCCCCTTTTCATTTTTTTTTAAAAGTGAGCCTGGAGGACAGCCTGCTGGCAGGCAGGGATGCAGAGAGGTTTTCTGTAGCAGTACATGAGTGAGGGAGACAGATGGAGCATGCCAGACAGTGGTTTGTGGATTTATCCAGATTTATGATGGGAGGAAGCACGGCTGCATGTGAACAGAGAGACACTCAGAGAGGAAGGGAGGCGATGGGAGGCAGGAGGCCCTGCTTTCAGTGCTGGATTCTAGAATGCTGGAAGCCTCTGGATGGGGGTCCCATCACAGTGGTGTTGTTGTTTGAATTGATTGTGTTTTATTTTAGCACACTGCTCAGTGTATTACTGTTTTGTCATCTGCTGAGGAGAGCGCCCTTGCCTTCACATTGAACTCCATTACATCCCAGAGCTGTCTTTCAAATTGCCTGATTGGCATCTGCTGATTCTTCTCCACCACAAACGCATCTTGTTTTATTCCCTACTCATTTGGCTTCCACGGTCTCTCCATTAATATTAACAATATCAGATAGTTAACACTTCCCTCCTTTGCCATATCATTTAATTAGCAGATAAACACGAATTTAAAAAAACAACCACAAGTATGTGATAAACATCAAAATAACATAATAAAATGGGATATGGGTGTAGCTTCAAAGAAGAAAACTGCTGTATGAATTGATCAAGAGATAACTTATCATAGCAGATGTTTGCTTTCATAGGAAATATCCCTTTGATAATCTACGTTTTACTCCATGTACAGTTGATGTTTACAAAGCTTCAAGGTTGTTAACTCCTCCTCAGGGGAGAGGAAAACATAACAGCCGTTCTGGGTAAAGGATGAAAGAAAATAGAGATGTTCTCTCTTTTTCACAATGTTGAATAGGTTGAACACAGTTTTTGTAAAAGCACTCTATTATGCAATGCTGTCACAATATTTTACAGGTTCATACAATAGTCTATTTGGAGACTGAAATCCAATTTATAGAATATCAGGGGGAGGGGAAGCAACAACATTTCTTGCCCCAAAAAGTTTACCCCATTTCTCAGTGTAATGGCTGCTCTTGAAGCACAAAGATAACTAAGATGACACCAAGAGTAACTCTGGCATGTAAATATAGAATTGTTATCCGTGTTCACAAACAATTTCTGTTCTTATGAGTGGACCAATGGATTTCTGACAAATGATACCTTTCATCCTTCCATCCATTGGTTGAGAATACATGCCGTTTGTTGGAACGGTAGGGATAAATCAATTTTCAAACAGCTAAAAACATTGAGCAAGGCTCTCTCTTTCTCCTCTCGCTATTCCCCCTGCTTGCATTCTTCAGTATTTAAGCAGCCAATCCCCGTTTACTCCTGATTACAGCTCATCACAAGGAGTCTTCTGTTTGAGTAAACCAAGCTATAATGGAGTCATGTACCAGTGGTTTTCATTCATTTCATTTGTAAACGTCATAGGCAATGGTGCTCTCAAAGGCCTTAAAAGCGAAAGCAGTCAAGAGTGATGGGAAGAAAAATGCTGTGCAGCAAGCGGCCAAAAAGGTCATAATCAAAATAGACATAGGAGCAGGTATAATAAAGGAACAGAGAAACGGTGCAGAGGCTCTCGACAGTAGATACACATAGTTTGATTCACTTTTCTTGGTTTGTTTTATAACATAGCAGAGCGGTCTGAAGAATTTTAGCTTCCTTCACAAACACATACACCAACACTTTACGGGCTGACCATAGTTCATCAGGGGGCCAGGCCAGCCCATGGGGCTCATCAAGAGGCAGATTTACCAGCTCATTTTCTAGACCAGACCTGACAGTTAAAGCCCACTGCAACTGCTCTTAAGAATGTAACAGCTTGGTCAAGGTCAAAGTCAAGGACATGATTTGAGGATTGAGTCCATGTGACAGTGACCATCCCCTGTAAGCACTGTGAGGAAAGGATAACACCTGAAATAGAATTAATTTTGGGATAGGCTATGACGCAGACCGGTGGGAATTGGCAGAAAGAGCGATGCATTACTTTGTCAACATGTTGATTAATATACTGACTCTCATCCTACTGTCGCTGTACAGGCCAAATCATCAGGGACAGCACAGAGAGTACGCCAGTGAAAGAGAGAGAGGAAACAAATCACCTCATTCTTTTTTATACAATGTCAGTGCCCTAGAGTACAGTAGCTAAATAGATTAACCAGCAAACAAATAAGTCACACTCATAAGTGCTTGAGAAGGGAAAAGGATGAAGGTGGGGTCGTGAACAGTAAATAGTTCCTCATTTCGTTATCATCAAAAGATTTGCCAATTGTTGTGCCCTCTTCTTCTTCTTTTCCTCACTCGCCTTTCTCCTTTTTATTTTGTGCAGTGGAATCACGACAATCACAGTCTGGAGTATTGGAAAACAAGAGGGCATGGAAAAACTGTGAATGGAAAAACAAAGAAGCTTGATGAGAGAAAGGGAATCTTAATTACAAATCTGCATGAAAGTAGTTAAATCTAACAACCTTTGGTAGGGATATCAAAAGGTGATAAAACAAGGGCTCTGTGAAACTTCTACTGCCATTCTTTCTTGTTATGATTGCAAAAAGTTTTTATAGGACCAAGTTGTATTGTTACAGTTCTATCTCTGCGAGAAAACAGCTTGTGCCGTGGAGCGGCACACTGCTTGATGAGCAGAGCTGCTGGTTAGAAGAGTTTTACTGTCAAAGCCCCTTCTGTCACAGCACCTCCCTGTGGCCTCTGCCTGTACTGACAGTCTGGCACTGTCAGATTAGTGGATATGCTTTTCTGGGGAAAGATTATTCTATCAGTCATACTTCACACAGTACTTTACCCTGTTTCTCTTAATTTTCCTCCTTCATAGACAATGAGGGCCCAGCTGAATTCCCCTCTCTTTCTCTATTCCCCTGCTTTTCTCTGTCCTTCTCCCACTCCTTTGGCCTCACAGGCAGATTGGCTTTCTTCATCTCCTTTCCTTCACAACACCGACCATTTTCAATTCTCCTCATTCTCCTTCAAAAGAGCTACCCTCTGTCTTTTTACTACACCCGTCCCTCCCCCATCCTCCACTCAATGCCTGTTTCTCAGGGGAGTTTCAGAGGGAGAAAGAGGCAGTCATAAAAGATAAAGATAAAAGAGAAAGGAAAGTAACAAACAGGAAAACAAATAAGACCCCTAAGTAAAGGAGGGAAGACACTGACAGGGAAACATTGCTGACATGGGCGGGGAATCAAAGCTAGTTTGGAGCTGTGACATGGTAGTGGATGTTTGAGTCTGTGTGTTTGCTCAGTGGAGCTTTAGACAAGAACTAACCACATAGATACAATTTAGATGAATCCCTTTTGTGATACCTGGGTAAAAAGCATAATCTGTTAACTTACATATGGTTCATCCACCATTATTGTGGGCTCTAATGACTAATCAGTTTGAGGTGAATGCTTCGATGTATGCCTCTGTGATGTATTTCCTTTGTTTTTTGTCTCTCTGTGTTTGATGGTGTCAGTGTGTTGCTTTAGTTAGAAGGACTCTGTAGGATCTAATGAGGCTAGGCTCCCAGCCATCTCAGCATTCCAGCCTTACTTACCGTAGAGGGCTGGCTGAACACAGGGCCAGGGCAGAGAGGTAATTAGGCAGGGAGTGGTGGTCAATGACGAGCCGCCCCGCACCCCATGCCTCCAGCCTCCAACTGCTCAATGCACTGTGAGGCCCACACAAAAGGGCTGATGAGGAGGCAGGCTGACCTTCAGGCCTGGCACATGCTTCCAAGGCTGTCTTCAAAAACCTGCTGAGCAACTGGAGCTTCTGCTTCCCCATATACACCTCTGCAGCACTGTCTAATGCACATGCGTTTTCTAAACTTTGAAAATCTCCCAACCCCAAAGCTGCTGCAGGAGAATTTGTAGGAGTGAATACAAATCAGCATTCACCGTTTGGCCTCAACTGCTGGTGAAGTTTTCCCAACCCACTCTCATTCTTCAGTTTTTAAACTTTCATCTGCCCTATCTATCCTCCACTTTCTCCTCACAACAGGCTAAGTTAGCAAATAGCTATGTCGACATTTTGTCCCTGACTGTGTAAAGTCCAATACTATGCAGACAGAGAGTAATCACCGCATGGAGAAGCAAAAGATTTATTGTGCTGCTGTTGGTATTGTTGTTGCTTAAAAGTAAATTCTCATGCACAATCGCAGAATGAATCATTTGATCTTAAGCATCAAGTAAGTCGTTGTTGGCTGTGGCTGTGACATTGGGAAATTTATTCCCTCTCGGGCCATAAAGTGGGCCATGGGCGGACAAGCGTCTCTTCTAGATGGGCCACATAAAGGCATGGGACCCAATAAAAGGAATGTCACAGGAAGTGCACTGAATGTCATTAATAATAAATCACAACTGTCTGAAACTGACCTGACAGTGAAGATGGACATAGTGGCAAACCTTGGTGTGGAAGGAGATCACCTCTATTTATGTCCATCACAGCACCGAATCTTGCCTTTTATTACTACAAGATGCAATTAACCTTTCACAAAACGGTGTCGCTCAAACACAGACAAAAGAGCATTTTGGAGATGTTCAACAAGTACCAAACCAAATGACTTTGATGAGGTTTGTTAATGGCCTACGTGCAAAAATTAGAGTAAAGTTCATGTCTCCTTTATCACTCACTGCATATGTACTGTGTATGATATATGTGGTATGATATGCTACCTAATCTCTCAGTAGTTTTGACGTATTTCACTCTGACTGGAATCTTTTAGAAGGCAGAACCCAATAGTCCTTGAGGGGGATACTGACGCAAACATTTGCATTTACTTGTATAATCCCTCTGCTTTTTAATTCAGAGCGCTGAAGATAAGTTACATTTCAAACCTCTCAGATTTGTCTTTATCAGGATCTGTGCAGACTCTCTGAGAGTTCACGCACACTCACACACACACACACACACACACAAACACAAAGAAAAGAAAAAAAAACGAA
>OMOW01008638.1:1650-12675 GCA_900312555.1 Lamprogrammus exutus | reverse complement strand
TGCTTCTATAGAACACATTGAAAATAATAGAAAAATCTGAAATGTAGTTTTAACTCAAGAAAGTTTTCTATTTAATTCAAGAAAATGATAGAAATTAACTGAACATCTACGAAAAACTGGGAAAATTCTACACAATTGCCCCAAAAGAAGTGGAAGAAATTTTTGAAAACTATAAAAACTGATTTTAGAAAATGTAAAAAAAACAACCGCACACTTGAATGTCATGTGATCTATTTTTTGATTGAGTCATTTCACACTCGCTCTGTAAGGCCTCTGTGAGCCCTGGAAATTTACAAACTTTAAAATTTGGAGTACAAAATCTATAATATGTCATTTTTTTGCCAATTACAGATGACAAAAGTAACAGGCTAACAGGAAGACTCTGACGTTTTTTGTTATGAAAAAATTGGTGATTGGGTGACGGCACATCCATCTGACAGGCTGAGAGAAAGAGGAGCCCAGATTTAACAGGAAGTGATGTCATGAGATGAGTGGGGAAGGTGGAGCTTACCTTACAGCCCTCACACGTGATTACTCCATAGTGGATCCCTGATGATTTATCTCCACAGATCTTACAGGGAATGATTTCAATCTGAGCTGCAGGGAGAAACAAACAGAGTGAAGACGGTCAGAATCACAAATGCTCACACAGGTTTAATTGTGACTGTAAACTGTTGAACTTTTCAAGCAACAAAACTCACATCAGAAACTTACTCGCACCGGAAATGACATGTGCATAATTTGTAGTTTATACCAAAAATGTACACTTCTTTGTTCAAGTTTCAGCCAGGAGGACTTCAATGCCTATCAGGTGAGTTACATACACATGCAGGGCAAAGAAAATGCAGACATCTACAGATTTCCAGGCTCATGACGCAGTGATTCAAGGCTATTTCAATGATCTATTTGCAAAACAAAACTTTGTCTTTTCAGCTCATAGCTGGCCCTGGTGAGAGTTCAACTGTTGTTTTGGTTCATACACTGCTTCTCTAGGAGCAGCCCATCTATTCTCATCTTTAGTCCTAGTACCTTCTTTGGCTTCTCTACAGCGTTAAAGAAACTATAGCCACTATTTACTTCTCTCCATCAATCGTACAATTTAAGGGTTGCTTTCCTGGCTTTTCCTGAGCGGGATTGCTTTTCCTGAGTAATCCCGCTAACAGACAAACCGATCTGTGAGAAAACATATCATTGGTGGAGGTAAACGTTCTCTTTCTCTAGCAGAAATTGACCTGTGTGTTCTTAAATCCTCGTAAGGAGGTGTGTCACAGTGACATCCTGCATAATCAAGTTATGTTATCTGACCTGATCTTCACTTTATTGACATAGCGTATTTCACAGACAATGGACACAAAGTGCTTCACAGTCAAATAAATTATAATAGGAAGGACAATACAATCAGGAGCAGATAAAACAATAAGAGCTCACAGAAATACATAGAAATAAAACATACAAAAACAAAACATAAAACACAGCCCCACTGCACTCTGTTCACCTCTCTCTTACCAACCACTGCCTGCCCCTGATTTCACTATGTAGCCTCCCCCCACCTTGAGCTTTTGCCTGGCTTGCATTTCACTTGTGTAAAAGACCTCATCCATCTTAATCCTGAGTCATTTACATTGGGTTTGTTGTTTAAATGACAGTTAATAAACCAGGTTAGAGCATAAGGCTGTGACCTGATTTTAAGGGCACATAAACATGCTGATTTAAAACAGGAAAGGCTTTGTGTCTGTCTGCTGAAGGCCAGCTGAGGTAAACATGACGCGGAATAAACCACGAGCAGGCTTTAATCTTCATCACAGCATGCCTGTTTGCCAGCCTTACGGAAGTTCTGCTGAGGTTAACTGACACGGCACGCAGTCGAACACAGGCGAGGACAAACCAGTTCAACCTGCAGCCTGATTCGACCTGCAGCGAGACTGCAACCCAGACTGACCTACTGCGTCTGTACGCTATGTTTTGACTTATGTAACATGTTGTGAAATTCTTTCACAACCAAAAGACATCACCACAGAGAAGCAGAGAAACATCTTGGAGCCAGAGCAGACTTTCCAGAGTGAAAAATGAGAGGATTTTTCCAATCACATAAATATTTATTTAGCAAATGAAGTGTGTTAAAATCTACATAAAAATACATAGTTCTGCCCTTATCCCAGTATACTTGACACACAATGAGTGAAGCTGCAATTAATGGTTATTTTTACAATTTATTGATGTATCACTTTCTTCTGATCAATCACGCCAATAACTGAACCTCACAAATCGATCAAGAGGGATTAAAATGAGTTTGAAGTTTTGATCTGGTTTTGCGCATTCTAGAGGCGCTGTGTGGGTTACCTGCTGAAATGTGGTCTGCCTCCTCAGTTGGGGAGATACAACTCAAGCAGCAACAAAAGCACGTCCAAAGTCTGCATGTTTTTTCTCTCAATAAAATAACATTCTTATCGCAATTTCTAGTAAGGTGGCCCGCCAAATTAAAACTCCAGTTACAAATACAGTTTCCATAATATCAGATGGCTAATGCATACGTCAGCTAGCTTTTGATAGACAGAGACGTACCTACCCCTCTGTCTATTCTGGACATGCTTATGTTGCTGTTTTCTGAAGTCAGCTCAGTTCAGGCAGCAGCATTCTGTGGTTCCTCTCTCGAAAAGCTGAGAATTAAGGTTGTTTTGCTGATTTTACATGGTCTGTGAGAAGTGCTGCAATATAGCAAATGGCAGCCAGGGCGATGCCAGTAAAGCGACAGACACAGACAATGTTCTGAAAATATGTGAAATATCAACAGGAAAATGCTCTAAGGAGACTCCCCAGGTAAAAACAATTGCGCATGCGCATTGAATGTGAAGCCAGTCCGACCCGGGCGACAAGATATGAAGCTAACACCAAATCATGCTACGATTACCCAATTGTGTCATTTAGCTAAAGCAAAATTGTTTTCACAGCAGTGATATTTTAAGATATTCTTTATGTATGCGTACAAAGTTGATATGTAAGCTGTGTTCCTCACTTACTCATTTGCATACTCTAGAGAGGTGAACACTGTCCACTAGGGGGCACTGTGAGGGCCAAAACATAAATCATTCCCGGTCTGCACTGGATCGCCTTAAAAATGACTTCCAATTGTTATGAAGGTACCAGAGCCTGTACTGAGTAAATATTTAGTTACTTTGCACCTCTGAGGGTAGCAGGAGTTAAACTGGATTCAGTCCAGACAGAGTGACAGACTGTGTGTGCGTGTGTTTGTGTCACAGCTTGATCTGAAAACACAGCGATTGACTCACTGTGTGTGTATTTTTACTCATAGCAGCAGAGCGACGAGTCGACTCTCAGCTGCTAAGTTTAGAGGAGGGAAGTTATGTAAGTGTGCAGTCACATGAACATAACACACACACACACACACACTACTGCATGGACGAGAATCATTTCCCAGCTGTTTGTCTGTAGCACAGCAACTCTCTGATCTTTATCTGCTTTATTCCAGTTACTTGCTCATTATTATGTTATTGTCTCCTCGATAAAGCTCATGTTTGTGCTCATATTTGACTCGCTGCCGTCACAGACTTCAGTGACAACAGCTTTAAAGTTTAGCCTTGGGCAACAAAGGATTTCTTAAAAATGGAAGAATTTGCCATTTTTGATATTCAATGTTCGCTATTTTCTTATAAACTTCTGCCCTCACTCGAATGAAAGCCAATCTGGTACACATATTTTATGACTATTACTAATGAAGCAACCGACCAATCAAAAGCTACAATTTCATTGCCTGTCAATTATTCACCCAATCACAGCCCAAACTCCCACTGTGTGTCAACCAATCACAGCCTTACATTCCTGTTTTTGACAAAACTCCCACTTTATGTTAAGCAATCAAACAAACACACTGAATCGAAATTATGAAAGAATACAGGTTTGAAAAAACAACTCAGCTGCTCATCCTCACTGTATGTCAAACAACTGATCAATCAGTAAACAGATTCCCACTTCATGTAACCAATCAACCAATAAGGGCCTATATTGTGATTGTGTGTCAATCAATTGAGTAGCACGACCAGGTTCTCATTGCATGGACTTAAAACACGTGGGAATATCTCTCTCTCTCTCGCCCATGTATGCCTCAATATCTCTCGCCCTCCCTCACAGAAGGAATGATCACCTGACACGCTGAATGCAGATCTGCAATCCCCCGCCGAACTCTTCAAATCTCAGCGAGACTTCAATTAACCTGGTGGGAAATTGTGTGAGTGTTTCCTCACTAAATCCTAACTTCCACAGTGAGGACAGGAAGTAGATCCAGGTACAGATGAGTGATTTACTGTTGAGGAAGGAATTCCTCAGGCTGTATGTTGAAGCTTTAGGTGGAACGGACACATGCAGCTCAGTCACACTTCTCATCAATTTCAGCAGAGGGAAGTCACAACTCTCCAGCCCATGCCAAACAATTTTACACACCAGGAAAATGAAAAAGTGGGAATACTAGTGCAAAGTCTGGAACAGTTGAAAATTTGAGGAAAAAGTAAAGAACACAAGTGAAAAGTGAAAATTTTAAGAAAAGTGTCAGAAAAAATTGGGAGTATCTGTTAAGGATTTGTCAAATTTTTTAGTGGTCAGGAATACCAGCTTAACATGTGGAAAACAGGTGAATTACTGGTTTTTTAAAAAGGCTTAAAAGACAGGGATAGCATGAAAGTAAAATGGGACTGGCAAACTGGAATACCAGTGAAACATCTGGAATATGAGTAAAACCTGTTTGAATGACACCTGTCACACAATGTCGATCTACAATTCATGATGAGTGAATGGCAGCTGACTTAAACTGAGCGAGCTGAAGGCCAGCAGAGGCGTGATGGGAAATGTGTCACATTTATGATATTTTGGCTTTGTGTCCCAGCAGGAAGATGCTACTCCTCTACCTGTACCCCCACCACCCCCACACACACACTACACACAAATCCGCTTCATCCCGCCCAGCTGCATCTTCCTGCTTCCTTTGCAGAACACCAGCTGAAGATGAGAGAAGAGAAGAGTTCTTCTTTCATTCTGTCTTTCCTTCTTTCTTAATGCCTTTCCTTCCTCGATCTGAAAATGTGAAAATCCCAAAATCAGACTCCTGTTTTTTCACCCGAGTGTACTTTTATTTTGAATACCTAAGTTACTGATGGTACTTCTTTACTTCAGTATTCCAGTGGCATTATAGTGTATGCATGACGTTTGATAAAATTGGTTTATAGCCTTCCCCGCAGTATAATCGAAGACATTGTGCTGGCCGTAAACGTATTTTGTTTTGGTGACGTGCACTGTCACAGTCATGGCCTCGCTGTCATGTTAGTTTGCCACTGAAAAGGTTAGCGGGTGAGTCACAAAGTGAGTCACATCCTACCCAACCGCTACCAAATGAAAGCTAATGCTAATGTCTGCAGTGTTTGTCAAAAGAACTAAGGCTGAATCTTTGTACTCAGAATGACTTCAAGACAAGATGATCCACATAAATCAGGTTTGTTTGTCATTCAGTACATTCACATGCACCTCACAACTTCAATCATACTGCCATTGAGGCAACAAATCTTAATGCGATTGAAGTATGCTTGTTCGGAGTAATAGAACTAGATCATGCCATCATAAATCAATTTATTCAGACATATATATATGTCTTAATCTGAGTATTCTGCCTCCGCATGCATTTCCTCAATTGGCAGACGCGGCTCATGAGACAAAGACTCAGATTGTTGAGTGCATGTAAACGTGATGACTGTTCTGGGAAGCTTTTTTTGGAGTAAGATGTAATTTTCTGGTTTGGGGACCCTTGAGCAGCAGCTTAGCCTACTTAAGCCTCAGACCGACTGTAAAACTAAACTCTCCTCATCCACCGTGTTAATAATGTCAGCCTTATTGTAATGGAACCAACACACGGCTGTACACATGGAACACAAGGAGAGGAAGTAATCCTGTGAGCAGATGAAGCAGAAGCCTGTTACACACAGTTGGTTTGCAAACTAAACTATTTAATGGTAGCAGATATATCCACATATTTTACTTGCAGTACCATCCATTCATTCATCCATTATCTGTACCCGCTTATCCTGTTCAGGGTTGCATGGGGCTGGAGCCTACATGCTGGATAACGGGTGCAGAGAATGGATGGACTTCAGACTCTAAGGACTGCAAGGAGTTTTCCCCAGACACACACACAGCGCAGAAAACACTCCATCCACCATCAAGTGTAATTAGCAGCCCGGCAGCTCTGAGTGCAGCGTAATGAGGCTGGATGAATGTCATCAGAGCCACCGCCTCGTACTCTGTTTACTCCAAAAACGCTACGGCTCGGCAGAACAATTCCCTCATGGATAAATTATTGGAATCCCGGCTCTGAAAAGTCAAAAGCAAAAAAAATCTCTGCAAATCTCAGGATCAAAGAGGAAACAGAGGAAAAGTCGAAATGTCATTACCACTGTGCCTCTGAAAATTCATCGGGCTTCACTGTGGAAAGGTAAACACTCTCTACACTCCAGCTCTCTACACTGTTTTCCTAATTCCTTCATTCTTTTTCTGTTTACCATCACTGTAGCTAGTTTTCCCTCTTTTGTCACTTCAGCAGATGTTTTTCCTTCGTTAAATAAATATTTTGAAAACTAGAGGTCAGGGGTATGAATTTCACAATTTTAGGAGGCAGATATACAGATTTCCATGTTCATATTTTCATTAAAGGTCTATGCTGAAACATTTGCAGTGGCTACGTTTACATGCACCCATACTCTGATCATCGCCAATAATCGAAGTATGGCATTACTCCGATGACAGTGTTTGCATGACTGGGCAAACCTGTTAAATCCTGTTTACAGGCTATTTGCATTACTTCGATTACTATGCTGCGTTCGGGCAGTATGGGAAATTGGTAAATTTCTGTTCTTGCTGTCGCAGAACAGAAAATTCCTGAAACAATTCTATATATTTCCATGCACAAAAGAACAAAAGCAGGATAACGATCATCTGCACCTCCATGTTTATACTGCCATGTGACCACTTGACTCGTACGTACCACTTAGATATACATTTATTTAGTCCTCGAAGGACACATTGAGAGGAAAGCCCTCATTTACAATGGTGTCGACTTTACAAATCAACGATAAAAGTGACAACATTCTGATTAAAATCAAAAGGTCAAGAACTGGAAGAATAAATACAAATACAATAATGGGGAAAATAAATAATAGTAGAGAATCAAGCAGTTCAAACAAGACTAAACACAATTACAACAAATTTCAATTTGTTGAGATCCTGGAATTCTATGACAGTTAATAATGTGCATAGATACAAGGTTTTTTGGTGGTCATTCCAGGTATGTGGTGCATTCAAACAAAAAGCCAACTTTCCTAGCTCTGAACTGACACGAGGGACATGAAGTATGAGCCAACTCTGTGAGCAAGTGCCTTGAGTGTTAAAGCGTGTAGAGAAGAAAAATAAGTGGGGGTCATCCAATAATGCCTTTAAAGACAAACATGTGCCACTTGTGTTTTCTTCTGACAAATAAAGCGGACCTACCTGCTTTAGAATAAAAGAACACCTGTAGTGAAGTGCAGGGCAGAATAGAATACGATGTCCAGTGGTTTTAGGGTAGATTGTGATGCGTGGCCATATATAACATCCCAATAATCCAGTACTGAGAGAAAAACAGCTTCAATAATACGTCCTCTGGCAAACATGGAGAAACAGAACTTGTTTCTGTAATGAGAGCCAAGCTTTGTGCGCAGCTTTTTAAGATGACTGGCAACATGGACATTGAAGGCAAGCTTTTCATCACTCCAGAGCCCAAGATATTTGTAATGAGTAACTCTTTCCGAAACAGCACTTTGCAGAATAAATCACAGCATTGCTGTGATGAATAACGTCCATTTGGTCTTTTCACAGTTTAAAACCAATTTCAGTTCAATCAAGTGGTTTTGCAGGGAGTTGAAAAAAGATGAGGAATTTCAACAGCTGAATGTGTGGAGCCTGCATTACAGTACAAAACTGTATCATCAGCATACAGGCGGAATCGGCAAGCATTTCAATATTGGTATTTACCACCTCCAAGAAGCATCCGAAGGAAGCATTAGAACTGTGTTTATTTTTCCGCCAGTTTCTCGCTAAACAACGCAACACAACTGCACCGCCATACTACATAACAATAACAAGATGGTACTTACAAATGTAATAAGCCTGTTTGTTGCTGCTCTCATAAAGTTTTCCGCATAAACTCGGTCTTGAAGGCTCACCAAAAATGTACCTTCCTGTGTTCCGCCATGTTTTTGAACAGAAGTGCGTGAGCCTAAAGTGACGTTGACGTCCTTCTGCCGCACTGGCACATGCGCACTTACATCAGAGTGGAATAAATGTGAGGTGTATACATGTCTGTATAGTGCGATTAAAACCATAGTATTCAACACACTGTATGTTACTGCGATTACTGTTATTGATAATGAGCATAATGGTACATTGCTGTTTACATTAGCTCCAACTTAATCGCAGTACTGCTTTACTCACATTATAATTGGATTGTGAGGGTGCATGTAAATGTAGCCAATGTGCAATGAACACACTTATCCACAGCTCTATCATCTGCTCTATCTTGCTGTTGAACCACCATGCACACAGAGAAAACAGCCCATTTAAGGTACTGTCTTTATGTTTTCCTAAAATCCTGCTCTGTTCTGATTGGCAAACTGCATCAGGACTAAATTGTCTACACACACAAACTTTGAAACAAGGATGCTGGCCAAACACTCGGGAAGACTGTTATTGGTAAGGGGCGACTTCAGACACTAGAATTACTGATTGAGTGCTATCTGCTTATTCATAAAACTGATCAAGATGGTTACGGCTGTCAAGGTATCAAGAAAACTATTGATTTTCATCTTAATAGTTGAAAATAGAAAATAATTATTTTAGGGAGGGAAAAGCAACGGCTACTCATCCTTGGAAAGCTGAGCATGAGAAAATAAATGACGGTTGATTGATGTCCGTATTCAGTCAATTATGTCAGCAGTGATGTCACGTTGACCCCCCCTCACAGCTACCAGTTTAATAATCGCCTTGCCTGAAGCTTGTCCCTGTAATCCTGTGACATAACAGCCCCGGATAATTACCTCCTGCAGTGTTTTCTCAGACAATGAATCTGAACCAGACAGATTTAAACAACCTCCCCCATCCCCGGCACACGCACACATTTAGTCTCACTATGACCTCACACTGGACTGTCAAAATAAAGAATGAAGGAACGAGAGTTTCATTCCTAAAGCTGAAACACTGACAGACTAGAGGGGCATTTTCTTTTCTTTTTTTGATTGATCCTGGGTCCGATACTGGGCTTCAAACCTACAACCTTCTCGCTGTGAGAGAAATAAATGACTACAACAATAATTGCTTAACATTAATTACTTTATTGGTCAAAAGAAACCCAAGCTTTTGAAATGTATTTAGAGCTGCAACAAATTGCACCTATTGATAGTCTGTCATGGGACAAGTATGTCTGATCTTTTTTCAATAAAAATATTGTGATTAATGGATTGCTCTTGAAGAAATTGGCAAACATACAGTATATAGAAAATAACTCGACATGTTAAAGAATTTCTTTTTTTAATGTAGATTTCCGAGATCAACCCAAGTTTCCTCAAAATCCACAAAGGACTTTCTGAGTAACAGTGCTAACAAACAAACAAGCAGACATATGCAGGCACTCTGGATGTCCAACATAATTGTTACATTCATACCCAGTAAT
Organism: Lamprogrammus exutus; assembly: GCA_900312555.1. Taxonomy (NCBI): domain Eukaryota; kingdom Metazoa; phylum Chordata; class Actinopteri; order Ophidiiformes; family Ophidiidae; genus Lamprogrammus; species Lamprogrammus exutus. The sequence continues at coordinate 2,918 of OMOW01008638.1, read as the reverse complement.
GCAACCAGTAATACATCGATGAAATAAATAAACTACGTGTGTGTGTGTGAGTATGTGCTTGAAAAATAAAAACACATGTAATGTCCAGAATGAACTTCAATAATCACTGGAACAAATGAACAGTAACACTATGTAGCACTATTGCGTCATTAATGACATAATTCAGCCCTGAGCTGTGTCAAACAACCGTCTATCAGTGCAAAGTGCTGCCACACCGATGACTTCTGTAACATGTCTCATGTTTCTTTCCACTTTGGTGCTCCACTCCTCTCAGTTCTGCCTACCATGAGCTGTGTACTAATTGTACACAATGTGAAACTTGTGCGCTAGCCAAGGCTAATTTACGCAATATTTATTACTTAGACATACCAAAAAACTAAATAAAAATCAAAAATGAGCCAAGCCACTGATTTGATTTGAGCTGTGAAAACAAGACTAGACTAGATCTTTGCTTGTGTTGTATTCAAATCTCATGTGTACATCGCTTTGGATAAAAGCATCTGCCAAATAAATGTAAATGTAAGACGAGCAGACCAGAGCTGACTGTTGTAATCATCTACTGCTCAGCAAAACTGCAAGTACCCACAACTACAGGTCAAAGGTGGACCCAGTTTGTCTCTGATGTATTTTTTGTTTCTGCATTGGAGACTTCTGAACATGGGATTACACTGGAGTCATAAAATGCAGCATTTTCCTCAGAAGTAAATCAAGGTCACGGCTGAACAGCAGCATACAAAGGCGTCTATAAGAACAGCAGAAGGTCAATGTGACACCAGAAGCACACAAACAGATCTGTGACTGATCTGAGACAAACTGTTCAGACAAAACATCACCAGAAAAGCATGAGAGAAAATATAAATACAGAGAACTGATATAATGGTGCTGCAAAGTTGCTCCTATGTGTTCCCATGATTCTCTCTCTGTTGTTGCCACGTGTATGACACAGCTGAAGAATTATTCACAATGATTTTTGTTTAACATGTGTCTACATTTTTGCCAAGTTCCCCAAAACTAAGACACCAATTTTAATGAACAAGAGCTAGTTAGCCCAAATCCCGATATTGATCTGGATTTGGCATTCAAACATATGCTGGGACAGGGGTCACACTTATGGCATCGCTGCACGTCTAGAAACATGCAACAAATAGCTACGATAATGCTGATTCAGCAGGACAAAAATAGTTTGGACATATTTTCAACACAACAAAATATTTGAACTCAAATATAGTTTTTAAAAGCTCTACAGACTAGAAAGAGAGAGGGGGAGA
>OMOW01008623.1:6564-19194 GCA_900312555.1 Lamprogrammus exutus | reverse complement strand
ATTAGTACATACTTCTTCGCTTTCAAAAGCACAATGAAATTGATAATGTGAGCAGCAACCGCCGCCATTTTTAAGATTATGGCATTCAACAGCAACGCAATCAGTCGTCATGATTGTGTTTGCCACAGCAGAGCCAGAGTCACAATGATTGAAATAAGGTAACAATTGACGAATTAACTATAGATTACCTCTGTAGTCGTATCACTTGACATTGTGACACAGCAAGAAATGGAGAAAGGAAGCCTCAGCGTATGAACAATCAGGATCATAACAAAGTCCCGACTGCCTGTGACGCGCTGCAGAGGACGGCGAGCGCGCGACGTGATTAGCTTAGAGTTGACACTTGTGTGGAGTGCAGGCTGTGGCTCTTTATAAAAGCTATCAGAGGCCATGTTGTCACAAGAGAGCTTAGTACAAAAGAGCAAATGCTGTGTTTTTCCCACTCCTTGAAATATATTAACGACGGTGTCTGGGAGAGGAGCCGGCTCATCCCATTGAGATCCAGCGTGTGGAGTGTGTGTGGTCACTGACCTGAACAATCCACACTTCAGTTGCTCCCCGGGGTGCTTTCATGCGCGCGTGGCAGGCGCGAGGTCATGCTGCCCTTTTAGCGCAGCGCTACACTAACCAGCTACACCACTGCCAGCACACTCACACTACACTCGCTCACACACACACACACACACACACACACTCACACGCAGCCTCTCTTAAGCAGTCAGAAATGACACGCATTCACCTGTGGAAAAAGATAAGAACTCTGAGACAGCACAAGCATATTGCATCCTCCAGCGCACACATGCATGCGCACTCACACACACACACACTTATCTAGTATAGTACACATATACAGACAGGAAGCATTTTATCTGCTGATGAGTCTCTCACCCTCCTGGGGACTGCAGGCTGAACTACAGGTGTGCTCTCTTTCTGTCTTTCATCAGCTGTGCTTGTATGTGTTCTGCCTTCTTGCACAGCGTGTTTTCTCTCTGACAACCCCTTATCCACAAACTATTTACATTTCATACACACACCGCCTCTCCACAGCTCTGACAACATCGCTCCCCTGTACTGTCATCCCCCCTCTCTTTATCTCACCATCTCTTCCTCTATCGGCTTCATCAGCTTCATCAGCTCGCTTTCCGGCTCAATTTCGCCGAATCAGTGTGAAAATAATTGTTTACACATTCAAAACACAGCGAGGCACTAAATTGAAAATATGTACTTCACAACAGTGAGGATTCAGCTGAGCACAATGGCCCTGGTTGTCTCGCTGAGGTTCTCAGGGGCAACCATAGCTGTGAACATTTAATTGTGACAGCAAACGCACCACGTGACCACAAGTAATCGAATTCAATAGCTACAGGTTCACTTGAGGTCTGTGTTTCCTCATGAGCATATCTGATAAGTTTTGTGCTTTGATAATGGGATGTAAGAGTCGAGATGTGTCTGTCCTTCTGCCCGACCATCTGTCAAATCCCATTCTCGCAGACCCGCATTCTGTTTTATGTATTTGGAAACATTTTGTCGCAGCTGTGAAATTAGTTCGCCTTGCCTGATTGGGGGAGGCGGCGAATAACGGTCAACCTGTCACAGCTGGACACATCATGAGGTGGATGATGCGTGAAAATATAGAATTGTAGAGAATTGGACAATTTCAGGCCACAGCATTGATCTGATGGTGTCTAAAGATGCTGAAGATCAAACTGTCAGAGGCTTTGATATTAAAAGTAAATCATTGGGATTAAAGATCAATGCACAGACCCAACAATCCCCCCTCTAGCAACACAAGCAAAAATTTCTATCTCAAAAAAATGACTTTATAACATGAAACAAACTTAACCCCTGTAGGTTTGGCTCACACACTGCGCCGCACATCTACAATCTCTTTGGGCAAAACAGGCTGCATGTTGGATTACCGTAATTACCCCAGTAAGCTGCAGGCTCGCTACCACGACCATCATTTGCTGCGCTCCTCACTGCTATTATATATTTAACAGAATCGCAGCATCTTATGATTTGGTAATCGCATGAGGACGAATTTCGATTTTTGATTTAACGTCGATTAATTGTGCAGCCCTACTAATGCGTTGTGCAATCAAATTTCTCATTCACCTCCATAATGTCCCCAGGTGTTTTTGCAAGGGCGTGGCACCTGCAAAGCTTACATCATCACCAATGGTTATTTGGTTTGGAAACATGCACTGTAACAAAATTTAAAGTTCTGCAAATGATTCAAAAGCCGTACGAAACAAAAGTCTCTCCTTTTCTCTCTCATCCATACCTTTCCTCCCCTGTGGTTCTTTGCAGCTGTCGTGCAGGCAGGCCCCCCACGGTGACCACTGGGAGACCAGGCAGGGGCGCTGACAGGGGATGGAGCAGTGCTGAACGGCGGAGGGAGGCTCTTCACCGGCACACAGCTTTGTACTTATGGGCCTGGACACTGAACAAACACAGACAACGATAAGCTGGACTTCAACTCAAGCTTAGGGACACACAGAGAAATGTAGAACTGTGTGTGTGTGTGTGTGTTTGGAATCCACACAGAAGCATCAGCTAGGTGTTATGAGGAGAAAAAGTGATGGAGCAGCAGGGTTGGTGTGGTTTAGGGTTGAAAATATGGGCATAAAACTGCTCTAATTAGAAAATATATCAAAACATATACGCAACAGTTCTCAGTGTTGGATGCGGTGGCGAGATGCTGGCTGGAGTTACTCTGTTGTGGGGCAATGGGGAGAGAATGGAAAGAACAGGAGGAACATTGCTCGTCTACTCTCGCGCCTGGAACGCAAGAATGTTTAATTGGAGGGCGGTGGCGAGCTGAGGGAGTAAACACAGGCAGAGCGGGGAGATATTAAGGTGAGAAACGCTATAACCAACTCACGGCTAAGCATGGCTGGCATCATTTAGAGATCACAGGGAGCTCACCCAACTGTAATGGGCTCTGACATTACGCTCTCCCGCAGAATGAGGGGGGATTTCTTTGCCTGTCCACAACAGGGGGATTTATTCAATCTAATATTCCGTTTTGATGCACCTCCGCACATCATTGACTGACAAATTAAAATTTAAATGAGAGCCCAAAGAGAAATTTACCAAATGTCCAATGCGGGTTTTGTGTTCTTACCGAACATAATTTATACGCCGTTTGATCTCCTTTAATAACAAGACGCTTGCTTGATAAAGTGCGTAATTTGTTTTTTCCCCCCTCTTTGTTCCCTAAATTTGGATTTCTTGTGTGCGACAACAGAAATCCAAAAGGAGAATATTGTTTTCCGTGTTACCACACCAGAAGTCGCCTGTTTTAGCAGGCGTGCAACACCAACCATTTACATTATCTAAAGCCGTGCAGGTCATGTCAAGGAAAACATTACAGCTGACGTTTATTGATCTTTGTTCCACGAGTTCAAAGAGCTGCCTTCATTGATATTCTACACTCAGACAATGTATTCACTGGCAAAATATGCCTCTGGTCCTCTTACATTTCTCTGAACCCAGTTGGCGAGAAAAGCAACTTTATGCAAAACATCAAATCAGGAAAAATACTTCAGCGATGAAACGAAGGCAGCCTATCCAGACTCATGAGGCCCTGCTATAAAACAGATGGACTGAGAGTTAATACAATGAGACTTCATACCTACACTTGAAAGCCATAAAAAACTCCCGCTGTGTTTAATTAAAGAGACAAATGAATTATTTGCAAGCGCTTCTCTTATTTATTACTACAGCTCTCAGCTATATTTCAGCCTTCGGGCTATATTTTGTAAGCCTAAAAACATTCATTTTGTCTGAATGAAATGAAATGTGAGATCATTTTTATAACTGCGAATATTGCAACACACAATATGACTATAATTTGAACTGAACTTATTTTCTCATGGTGTGTTGATGGAGTGGCCCTTGTCAGAGTAAAAAATGTTCTGTGCCAACAAAAGTTTAAAAAACATATATAGATTTTAATGCTAAAAATATTTAGGTCACCTGCACTTTAACATCGGTCTTCAACTGTGACAGATGGAGTGAAACACTACAACAGTGATTAAAGGGATCCGACACCGGCCTAACGTTTAGGTTGGAGCGCTCCTCACAGTTCTTAAAAAGCTGAATGCATGGATGAATGTTCTTCCTCGGCTGCTGATGGATTTCTGTGCTGCTACTGCCCGAGTGAGACCATTCAGTTTTGATTCAACACACATTTTCTGTTACGGAAATTCCTCTACTGCACAGGAATAGATTCTACACTTTAGCATTCTTGAAGCAGCAGGAGCAGTTTGTTTTGAATAAGAAGCAGCACAGGGCACCATGGCTCAACACACAAAGACAAGAGGGCAGACAAATTACTCAAACTTCATCTGGAAAAATAAAAAATAAAATACAAACAGCAAATAGAAGGTTAGATGAGCTCAGTGCGCACAGACAAACATTGAGGGGATTCTCATTTACATTTACTCCCCAGCTGTAGATGTGGGTGTTCATGTGTCGGTGCCAGAAAAAGCTAATATGTAGCAGTGCTTTAGAGCGGCCTAACTTTTTGTGGATCTGCTCAGCCTGCCAATTTGGCACAATGGTGGTTAGCCCACCGTGAATGAGCCCAAAACCTCACTAGGATTTCTTCTTGTCCTCACAATTACCGCACATGCATCAATTCTTTGTGGCCAGTGTGAGAAAAGCTTTAAAAGCAGCAGGCAGTATGTAGCCACACTTTAGAGCTGTTCAAAAAGTCATTGAAATGGAGGAAAAGTAGACAAATATTTAATCCAGCAACATGTTGCCCATGATGACTCACTTCTCTTGTTTATGTGTATACCCGCAAACAATCTCTCAAAGGGCTTTACAGGCCCACACGTCAGCCCAAAGCGCTCCATGAAGGCAAGGAAAAACCCCAGCGTGTGAGGAAAACTGGAAGAAACCCCAGGAGAGGCAATGCTCTCCTCCGGTGTGACATTTGAGAGGAAGCAGACTTTCAATGAGACAAATAAAGATGTAAAAATACAGCAAGCTGCAGAGTAGAGAAAATATGAAATTAAGATTTGGTATAACCATTTATTTGTTTTTATCAACCTGTTGTATGTCATAGTCCCACCATTACTGTCCAAAGCAAAACGTCAGCAGCATTGTCTATGAGTTGCTTGGCCAATGCTCTGCTGCTGAATGTCACCTTAATAATGTATGTTCACATCTTAAACCAAAAAGCAGCAAACTTGACATAGCATATATTTATGGTGTGTCTCTTGAGTCACTGTGCTTTTGGAGAGCCTCAGGTTAAATGTAATGATGGCGGGGGGGGTTTCTCACCCTCCTTCCTGTGATGTGGTGCTGAGTCGTCTTGGACGTGAATGCAGTAGGTCTCCCTGGTCTGGATCCCCCCTCCGCACAGCAAACTGATGTTGGCTGATCGCCGGGCCTGTTGGCTCAGCAAGGGAGCAATGCGACATTCCCCCCAATCGGTAGTCCTCCAAACATACCTGATAGAGTACACGCACACACACACATACAAGGACATTTTATACTTAAGCACGCAAAGACTCGCTTGGCCTGACAACAGCACAGAGATTAGCTGGGAGCACTGAAGGAATCAAAGTTTAATACGTTTTAGACACTTTTTCAAAGTTTTTGAGCTATGTAGCACCTCTGAGCACACCAAAGCCTGACCAATCAGCTACCAACTTTAAGACAAATCCCAGAGCTGAAATTCAGTAGTTTACAGCATGAGCACATAAAGTTACTGACATGGAAAAAACCTGGAAGTTAATTCATTTTTAGTCGACACAACCAGGAGTGAGAGGTCGGGGCGCATGTTGAAGACAGAGCATGAGTATGAGACATTTAAATGTAAAATAAAATCTGCCTATTTGTGAATAATTTGCCCAAATAATTGCATTGATTTAAATTATTTTGATTCTCTTCAAATTCTGTCATCTGACAGGGGCACGGACAAAGTAGCTTGACTTACAATGGACCTGGAAGAATGTAGAAGTAATAAATATTGTGTAATTTTGCCTCGGTTAATACATAAGTTGCTGTCACACATACACATTGTGTCAAATCAGTACACAGCACATGGTGGGTGGGACAGAGTCCAGTGGACACAAAAGCAGAAAGAAGACGACGTCCAAGAAATCAGCAGCCTGGCAGCACTTTGCACTGAATTGGAAAAAAGCCTGAGAGTTTGAGAAATCATCTCAAATACATAAAGAACAAGGTCACTAGCTTAGGCTGGCTGATACTCAAAAGCCTTAAAATGGCTCTTTTGGAAAGACCTTGTGTACTTTTAAAGAGTAATCCATAATCCACTCAGGAGCAAATAGAGAACTTGATGTATTTAAAAGGGATAAAGCAGCAGTGCAGCCCAATTGTTAAAGAAAAAACACATGAATCAAAAGACGAATTGGCCAAAGCAGTCTCAAGAAGATTCACTCTCTAAGGCTGTCAAGAGGAGAGAGGAATTATTGTTTTCATTTAAAAACTTAGAAAACAACTGTTTGGTTTTGACAATGAAAAATGCAGCGATGCAGAAAGCAATAATATTCACAGAATTTAACAGAACAGCAGCCTGTAGTAATCTATCAAATGCTTAATTTCCGTAATGAGTTTTCCCTAATCATGTAAATCCTCTGCTTTGAGGCACTCCATGTAGCTTTAGCAAATAAAACCAAATCTACCAGCAGGGAAAATAATCCTCTATTGACTTCTTTGTTTACTGCATGTAATATCAGCCGAACTCTATCTTAAACATCCCCAGAAAGAATAAGCTTCAATCAAAAAAAACCAAAACAGTTCTCAACCATGACATGCGCATGGGGCTTTGGTACAACCTGAGGATACACAGGAACAAGATAGTTGAAGGAAACTTAAAAATGTGCATGTATGCAAAAAATGCTACAAAAAAGAAACAAGAAAGAATAACAGAGCCTGGAGGTTTTTCCTCGTACTTATTCAGGTGAAATATCCCAGATAAGCAAATGCAAAATCATCACTTTGGTTTTATAGTTTGACATTATTTTTCGGGGGTTTAAATGTGAACAGCCCTTTTGTTCTAAGGAACGTGGGCTGAAAATGAGATGAGTGCGACCACTGCTGAGGACTACCTGGGGCAGTTTGGGAGTAAATCTCCTATGATGTTGCAAGCTTCTTTTTCCTCAAGGGCAGGACATCCTTTCCCTCCACCGACGGGGATCTGTGTGATGATCCGTGTCCGGAGGCGGTAACCGGGAGACAGGTCGGCAGAGCGGCAGGTTTTAGAGCAGGGACTCCACGATGACCAATCAGATGTCTCACAATCTTTGGGCATCACACAGGCCTGGAAGGTCAAGGGGGAGTTGTCCTGGGTGCAGAGACTGCAGATTGAGAAGGTAAAGACGGTGAAGTCACTGAGAAAGGAAAACTCACAGTGCACAATCCAGAAAAATACATTATATGACATTGAGAAATAAAGTTTCTATACAAAGACTCGGGAGAACAGAGCAGAATTATGACCAATGTCAGATGTGGTGGGATTTAAATAGACTGGTGGGCAGATGTTTGAAGATAAAATCAGATGTAAAACAAATAACATCTGCTGGTGAATATCTTGTCTTCGTAATGGACGTGCGACCTTTGCAGGTTCCTCTGCAAGATATCATCTTCTAAAGTATACTGTACATACACGATATCCAGAACTACAATACATAATAATGAAACGTCTCAGTTCAGCACTAAAATGGTGCAAATAATCCACACGCTCACTTAGAAACATGAATAACTGCATTAGTCACACAATTACAGCTTCCATTGTTTAATCTGGACAATTTAATTAGTTAGGTGTATTACATTGCGAGTGCAATGCTCATTTCATATTTTATTTTTTCATAATTAGGCTTTAATTAGAAACACAGAATGAAGCAGAGTTCAGATTGGAAAAACATATTCAAAAGGTCCAACCATAGATATTAGTAAATATTATGTTAGGGCAGGCACAGTAAATGATACCATCACGCTGATGCCAGGAGAGCCACTGAATTTGCTTTGTTGTGGATAACATCACATGCTCAAATCCCAAGCCCCCTGCAGCTAAATGTCACAAGACAAACTGCACTCATCAGATCAATAATGACCCCACACTAAACTCAGTAATGTACATTAGATGTTAAATGAATATGCTTCAGAATGGCTTTAGGAACCTATTTGACCAGGCAGGATCTGTTGTTCAGAATGCACTGCTCATAACGGCAAATTTGAAGGCGGCACCAAACAATGAAACTGCTTCAATCCACTTCAACAGGACATTATTGCCTGGCAGTTTCTGATCGCATATTTTCCATGAATGCGATCTGTTGATATATATTCAAACACTCTGCTAATAGTATCATTTTACATTAACCCGATGGACGTGCGGCACTTAGTCAATGTAACATAAATGCAATAATTTTCTCTCTAAGAAAGGAGAGCAGAAGATGAAATGTGCCATGTGCGTCAGTGTGGTTGTTTTTGGATGAATTTCTCGGTGTGCTTTGCAGAAAACCTCCAAATACCAGGTTTTGCCGCCTTACTGATGCAATGTCATGCAAAGACACTCTTGAAACATCAATTATCTGGTTCTACCTGTAAATTCACCCCGCTCGCATAATAAGACTTCATTTCTCACTCAGCATGCTCCCAAATGATTAGGAAAATGACCCACTGACTCCCCATTCAGCTGCAGAGTACATTTTACCTCACACTTCACATGCTCCATCGGTTGAGGAAGACATTTCTGTAGGACTAATGTAATTAGCTGTACAGGTCTAAACGCACATTGTTTTGGGAATCAAAGAGATCGATTTTTATCGCAGCACCGCCTAGCAACTAAGATATAATAACACTAACATCTTTTTATTTGGTTTAGATAAGCTACAGTTTGTGTGGGCGGCTTGTTTGTAGATCAGGTGGACAGAAACATGACTCCAGCGTGATACTAATGCTCTTGTGAATGTGAAACTGTTTGCTAACTCATTAGTCAGGACAACTTAGAGGTTTTTCCACTGTGTTAAAGCTGCATTATGTCTGCTGCGCATGTTGTTGGGATTACCTCAGCATGGCATTCTTGCCGTCACTCCGTGTACAGCGGACTTGTCGAGTCTGATATCCCACCTCCAGTTCCCATGACATAGGATAGGTGTTGTGGGAATGAGCATGGTGGTAGTGATGGTGGTGATTGGAGTGGAGGTGAGAAGCTTGGATGTGCAATTTGACTGTGCTGTTTTCCTTTGAGCTGCTGCTGAAATCCACAGTGGTCCGACCACTTAGCAGGACGTCCTTGTGATGGGGTATGCGGCATTCGCTCCAGGCCCCAACTTTAAGGCTGTACTGGTACTCCCCCTCCCCAGCAGGGCAGGCCAAAGGGCCCGAACAAGTCCTGGTCTCCGTCAGATTTGGACAGTTTGCCCCTCCGTATACGGCTGTAGCCAAGACATGTCGAGTCCGATGCTGCAGACCAGTGCCGCAGGTCTTGCTACAGCCTGACCAGGAGGTGAAGTCTGACACCACACAGTCTTGGGGGCAGGGGATGAGGCAAGCCTGCTCCACAGCAGGTTTCTGAGAAAAGAATTCACATATCCGTGCGGTGACAGTGGTGCGGTTTGAAGTGCGCACACACTGGACCTTGCGCCTCTGGATGCCATGCTGTGCCGTGATGCACTCAGCAGTCCTCAGCTTGAGCTCATTAGAAAAGAAAGGGACAAGAACACAGCCCCCCCAGGCAGACACTTCCCACTCAAAGAGGTCCTGGTGCCAGTCACAGACTTTAAAGCAGTGGCGCTGGCTCTCAGGCTTGTCGCTGTGCTGGCAGTGGGAATGATGGGTTGTCCAGCCCTCCGTGTGGACGCACCATATTGTCCTGGTCTGGACGCCACCAGAGCCACACTCTTCTCCAACACACTGACCCCACTGGCCTGCAACCAAGACAAGACACAAAGCATTTTTATTAAAACTGGAGCTTAGAAAATAACCATTAAACCTCCAGCAATGTGGCAAATTGCTATCAAGTGCAATTTAAGTCTATTCACTTGACTATTATTGCTTTATTCATGAAGAGAGGAAGAAAAGAACTCAAAGTAGTCAAACCACTGGCAGACATCAATATAAAAATTGGTTTCTTGGTTACAATGGACTAGAGTGTCAGTGTCAAAGTGATCAATATCTTGTGTAAGATAGAGGCAGCAGAGCAATCATAGCGCTGCTGTCAGTAATTAACATGTGTCATTACCTTATTGAACTGCAAAATTAATCTTTCTCAACTCCTTTCATCATTTTTTACGAGCAATATTAGCTTAAACCCACAATTTCTTCAACAAAGCAAACCCTCCAAACATTGAAAGCCTCTTGTCTGCAAACACACTCTTGGAGGACACATCAAAGGACAACTGAGACACTGGCCAAGAAAAGACGTCCACAGATCTTTTACACAAAGACTTCATAGCCATCATGGATAACCTAAACCAACACAGAGGCACGGATGGCATTTTGCTGTGATTTATTTCTCTGCACTCTTAGATTAATCCACAGTGGACTGTGAGTTGTGTTAATGTGCAATTGAGAATGTTAGCTGGATTCATTGGAATATAATCTGGACTAAGTAGCTGTCTTTAAAAGGAAATAGAGAATCAGTTATTACTGAGTGCCAAAAATGTTGCAGTATTATTCAAGTAGAAAATGTTGAACCCCGTGTGCTGACTTGAAATTATTAAATTATTCTAAAGTGTAACTGCAATCCACAACAAACACACCAGTGCTCCAGTTTCATATTAAATATTTCTACTGCACACTCACAAAGCTTTATATTCCACATGTTTAAAAGACAAGGTTCTAGCCCCCAAACAGTATAAATACAGTAATTATGATAGTAATGTTTAATCAATCATACACAGACACTCATTACAGACTATATGTTATGATATCCTCATGCAATCTGTGTTAATAATAGTAAAAAGTAAACATGTAATCTGGATAAGACCGTTATTGTGCAGTTTAATAAAATCCAAATAAATGAATCTCTGACAATGCAAATATACTGGCTAATATATTAAACCATGCCCAAATAATTTGGTTTCCTTTAGTCATCAGTTCAAGACAAGCAGACATGAATCAGAATGAGGACAAAACAATAAAACCAATTTGCTGATATGATTTGCTAAGTTTGCCACATTGACATCTCACCCACACACACGCTGTCACATGCCATGAAAAGGATAATTTGTTTCATTTCCTCTAATTGTACTTAAATTGATAAAATAATGAGATCTTACTGCTTCGCAAATTGCTTTCAAATGACAACTCACTGAAATAATTAGAATTTTTTTTCTGTTGTTAACACTTTGTTCCCTGGCCAACAATCACCACGACGGTGCTGCTTCCAAACTGTTGCTTTCTGCTTAAGGGAGCAATATTTCAAAGTGCTGAATGGTTTCAGAGTTCATTGGAGCAAATCATTGAGTTTATTCATCCTTGCTTTGCAATATTAATGGGGACTTACAGTGTAAATCACATCATTATGCTCATATGATCTCATGTCTTTCCTCTCATTTTGTTTTCAAAGCAGGTATGATACAACAACAAAAAATGTCAAACTAATGAGAGAAAATTACAACCAAAATCCCCAAACATTACATTTCCGATAATAATAACTCTTCCAAAGCACAGGGATGTTTGATATAAATTCACTCTGAATCATAATGAGGAACACAAGCAGCACCAAACACTTTAACATGACTCCCACATGTTATGTTGTTGCAAAATTATTCATACCACAGTCGCTTCAGGTAACCACAGGTTCAGAAAGTAATGATATTATTGATATTATTTTACAAAGTAGAATCTTAGCTTTCATTTCTCAGATTGACCTTCATTCCCCACAAAAGAATAAATCTTACACAACATGAGCAAAGAAACAAATACAGCCATAAAATGAGTTAATAAAAAACACAAATAACTGCTGTGCATGAGACAAAAAACCTTAATTTATGATGCAACTTTCAACGCTCATTTTGTCTTGCAGGCCAGCGTCTTGTCTCTACGCCCTGATGGCAGCAGTCTGTACTCAGTGTGTTAGTTAAAAAACGTCAGTTAAAAACGTATCTGTCGGCCAGCGAAGACAGACTTCCCAGGGGCGCTCCCATCATTTCTGAACCCAGCGCAATGATTCTATTCAGCTGGTTTTTGTTCTGCACAGGGGGGGAGGGGGCTACCCAAGCACGGTTCAAACGTTCAAACAGTTCAAGTATGGTCCTGTCAGCCTCAGCATCTTGCATCAGTATGTGCTCTCCTCGTGAGTTTATCATCAATAACTGTCCCAAGATACATTCTGTGTCAAATACGGTGCCATACGCTGTTGTAGGAGATAGAGATAGAGCATATTGAGCACATACAACCACATCCTGACCTTGTTCCCACCTTTTTACAGCATCCATTTGATTTGCTATTGATAATGAAAGGTGCAGCCTATTGGTAGTCACACACACACACACACACCTAGCCCCTCTCTGGATAGAGTAGAACCTGCCTTTATTGTCACTGTGGGTCAATACAATGGAATTCTGTGTGGCAGCACCCATTGAAAAGCAGCAGTGGTTGGTCCTTGGTGGTTCAACATTGATCACAGATCGGAAGAGCACACGT
>OMOW01008549.1:1304-13422 GCA_900312555.1 Lamprogrammus exutus | reverse complement strand
CTATTTGTTAGCAAATAATAATGCCGCCACCACCAGTAGCATATGGAAATAACACTACAAATGTAGACACACATTCACTCAAGCATTTTAATCTAAACAGACTTCCAACGGAGACTTCCTAAACAACAATGCCTCCTCAAACGTCCTCTCAGAATTAGCGGTAGTGGTTTATGGGCTCGTTCATGGTATATAAAGAATTCTTACTTGGTCCTGTCACTGTCCCTGTCCCCTTCACTGTCACTGTCAGGAATGTGGCTAATAATGCAATGAGTCACCAATCCCAGCCTGACTTTGCCAACAGCGACACAGTTAATTATTAAAAGTCATAACTTTGTATAAGAGCACTTTCCCTCGTCTCTCTTGTTATTTACACCAGAGGGAATTTTGGTTGTCATTTTTAGTTACAGCTACGCAAACAGGAGCAGTGGCAAACCTATGAAGGTTAGGCTAATAAAAAAATAACAGTACGAGAGTTACATCGGTTGTCCGTTTTAAGATAAACCATCTATATAATAATTAAGTTGAATATAGATAAATGAGTTGGTGTTGAGTGCCTGATTAGGAACAGGTATGAGGCAATTTGTCTTGCAGCCAGTCATAATAAATTAAAGCAATTAAACAATGTGTTTTGCAACAGTAGAAAGGGCAGACAGACAGACAGCTGTGCCTGAAAGTGCAAAGTATCGAGACACAATTTAATTACACTGGAAAATGTTTGGAAAGAGAAGTCAGAAAAAGAACCATCCCAGAAGTGAACAAACATAGGTTCACGTTAGGGTAAGGGCCATGAATATAATATGGTCATATTCTTACAAAACCGAGAAAGAAGTATGACGTTTCTGTGTCACATAATATTGATTTACCAATCACGTCCTTACTGTCAGACCATGGATGGGAGGGGGGAATAAAGCAAGAGAGTACGAGATGTGGGCGTGGTACAAAGCTCTTACGCTGCAGTACCAGTAATGTACAGTATGTACAAACTTACGATGATCAAGGTCACAGTGAGGCTAAAGGTAGAGGAATGAATAATAGCATATGGGTACGTGCGTGTAAGGGTGTGTGTCAGTGTTTGTGTTCAGATCTGAACGGCATTAACGATCATATTAAAAATGTTTTAAAATATCAGACCATATCGCAGTAAACAGTCTTGGGTGACTTTCTTGATTTCACCAATTAGTAGAACTAACAGGCAATTTGTGATACTGTACTGTACGCCTTTTTTTCTGGGTTATTTTAAACGCTACGACAGATTTGTGCTTCTGTCCCATTCTCTTGCCAAAGCCAACAACTCAGTGTCTACACACACACACACACACACACACACACACAAGCCAACACCATGCAGACACCCAAACAACGAGTGAATTGAAAACCATGACATATTTTGCAGTGTCTTGGCTCATATTAGTACATTTGTTGTTATCACTTGTATATCTGCCTTTTTTACAGTTGCTTTTTTGCTTCTATTTGTTGTCACATTCCTTTGAGTTAGGGACCAGGTGTAACAGACAGCTAAATTCTCAGAATTGATGTTTTATCCGGCTCTTACTGATACACTCTGTCTAATATTTATTCAGCAAATACCCACCCTTGGAGACATTGAAGCTGTGTTTGAGATGTTTATTTATTACATTATCATGTTATTAGTCCATTTTATTAAGTGTATCCCATGTGAAATTTCCCCCTGCCTGAAATTTGCTACTCTGTTATTGTTTCTATAGCACCATTCTGATTTTCTTTCTCGTGTATTATTGTTTTTTCTCTTTCTAAACCTTTTTCTCTGTCTCAATGGGAGTCTGACAGCTCACCAAAAAAAAGTCATTTGGTTTGAAAACCTTTTCTGAGGAAGAAAGTGTGACTATTAGGGAGTTGTCTTATCTGACTCTTCCTTATGGCTCACATGGTTGTGCCGAGGAGTATGAAGAGCAACTACACTTACGCAAAGTTGTGAATTACCATGGCTGTGGGACAAACACAACTTTAAATATGACATCAATCCCTGACTGTCCTCTCAAAATCAGAAGCCCAGGAATGAAATGTTAAAAACCTTTATGGGGAGGAAATCTAGAAGCAAATTCTGTTACTCACAAAAGTCCAAAGAAAGTGGTGCCTTGGGAGGTACTGAGAGAGGGGCAGGAGGACAGGGAGAGGAGGAGGGAGAGAGAGAGAGAAAGGAGAGAGGGAGGGAAGTGAGAGACCAGTCCTTTTGGATTTCTCATTAATTCAGCGTGGCCCTCTCTTTCACTTTTTTGAAACCCGCCCCCTTACCATTATCAGCCTCGGCCCTATATATGCTGCCTGTTGCTGTTGTTTGTGAGTACAAACATTTTACAGAGGACCGGCTCAAACTTACAGCAGGACAGCCACACTGCCAGCATGAGAGAATTCAAAAGCAAGGCTTTCTGGAGGGCTGTCCTGGCCGAGTTTGTTGGCATGACCCTTTTCATTTTCCTCAGTATCGCCACAGCCATTGGGAACAAGAACAACAGCAACCCAGACCAGGAGTTGAAGGTCTCACTGGCCTTCGGACTGGCCATCGCCACGCTGGCTCAGAGTTTAGGCCACATCAGCGGAGCCCACCTGAATCCTGCAGTTACCCTGGGAATGCTTGCCAGCTGCCAGATCAGCTTGTTCAAGGCTGTCATGTACATAGTGGCCCAGATGCTTGGTTCAGCCCTGGCCAGTGGCATTGTGTATGGAGCGCGTCCAAGTACCACAGATGCACTGGGGCTCAATGCTGTAAGTGAAACATTTCATATTATGGTTGTTGACAGAAACATTCAAATGTGGGAAGTAAAAAATGAAAAAGTGGGAAGTCCTCAGAGAAATATAATGGACCTTGATATGATGCAACAGTAAAGTGCACATCTCTAATCAGTGAAAAGAGTTTGTGAAGTTTTGAACTGATAAATGTTAGAGTTGGCACTGTTTGTGTTGTTCTTTGAGCGTTCTGTCATTGCTTGTAATTGGATGGTGATGATGCACAGTCAAACCCCGGGTCGCTGGCTCACAGCATTTGACCATAAGAAAAAGGAAAAAAGCAACATTCACAACTTTTTCCTCAGATGTTTTGGTAAATGTTGCATTTTGCTTTAAACTGTTTTAAATGAACATCATCAGCGGTTTTCCTACCAAAAAATACCGACAAATTATGATATCCACTCACTGTGCAGAAACTATATTCCTCCACAAACAGGGTAATACAGCTGTATTACACAGAATGCCAATTATTTCAAAATGAAAAACGATTGTGCAATGTGGCACTTCGGTGACAAATTTATGTCACACTTTGTGGGTATTGCTAAAACCTGCGGAATGGGAAGTGGTGGTGATGGGAAACTATCAATCTAACTGATGCTGACTGACAAAATGTTGTTTTCAATTCTTCCCTAACCCTCACAGCTTAACGGAGTCTCTCCCAGCCAAGGCGTGGGTATAGAACTCCTGGCAACTTTCCAGCTGGTGCTGTGTGTCATTGCAGTCACTGATAAAAGGCGACGTGATGTCACTGGTTCAGCACCCTTGGCGATTGGCCTCTCAGTCTGCTTGGGACATTTGGCAGCTGTAAGTTGGAACTTGTAAATCTATATCATATTTATCCAGGCCTGTACATGTTGGTTGTCTCTCTTTCCTGCTTCAGTCACCCAACAGTTATACGCTGTACACTGCACACGCTGTATTACAATACACACTAGGAAAGGTCACAGGTTCTTGACTCCTCTTTCGCACCTTACCCTTGCCAGAATATATCAAAGCACCAGCCAGAAAATATCCTCTCATGTTTTTGTTGTTGATTACAGATAAGCTACACAGGTTGTGGCATCAACCCTGCTCGATCCTTTGGTCCAGCTTTGATAATGCTTGATTTCACAAACCAATGGGTAAGTCAGAGTGGAAAGCATGTGAGCACTTATTTTTCACATGCCTGAACATATTTTGACATATACGTATATAATGTGTCATGTTTGAATAATTCTCTCCAAGTTTGTTTAGATTGGCAGATTACCTCTTTATTCTCCTTGATATCTCAAAGTTAATCAGTCAAGGGCCTCCTATTGTTTTACAATTAGCCCAGCTGAGATATTGACAAAAGGAAACCTTATCAGCAGCATTGCAATGTGTTGATCCTGTTAGTTCATTGTTGAATGATGGCCAGTAGTGAATTTTAGGTTTGGACACAGCACATTTTAAGCTACTGTTGATCCAGGGACTGATCAGAGCTATGCATTACAGGTGTACTGGGTGGGGCCAATGTGTGGTGGCGTGGCAGCAGCTCTCATCTATGACTTCCTCCTGTACCCCAAATTTGATGACTTCCCCGAGCGAATGAAGGTGCTGGTCAGTGGCCCAGTGGGTGACTATGATGTCAATGGAGCCAACGAAGTCACGACTGTGGAGATGACGTCAAAATAGTGCCACTGAATCACAACCACCAAGTGTCATTGTACATGTCTATACTCCTGTATAAAAACTATTGAATTTAGTTTTGGATGTCAGCATTTTGAGCTTCTGAAATACAAATGAGGGTTGTGGTAATGGGTCAGTATTGTCTCATTCAAAATCACTCCTTTATTTAACCACACACAATTTTTTGCAAAATCCCACTTAGGCATAGATGTCAGTGTTGTCAGAATCTCGATAGAGCAGCTCTCTGTGCTGAAATCATTCCCCCATATCAGTATTCAATGTTGAGCCATTTGTTTTTGTATACATATTTCTATATGCCTGTATAACTTTTTATTTCTGATGGATAATATATTATGTGTACACTCTTGAACTGTCTGTCACTTTTGTAAGTAAATAAAACACTTTATGTTATACATAGATGCTATTTGGGCTTTCACTGTTATATAGATCATACAGTCAATTTTATCCAGTATGCACAAGGTAGGTTTCAATTTGTCATCTTTCTGAAATCTGTTTCAGACCAATTGAAATTAGAATACAGCACATTTGCATTGACAGAATTTGATTTTGCTTTCATTTTTCATCAGGAAGAGCTCACACTGATCAGCTGAGATACTGTAAATCTTACAGAATTCACCTAGTAGGTACATTTTTCTTTAGCTATCCTTTGCCAGATGTTAAAAATGCTCCTTAAAAATCAGATGAAATTACATTTGTTATAGAAAAATACAAAATTGAGATGAACACTACACATGCATCAACCACAGAAGAGGAAAAATTAAGACAAATAAATGTCAGTGTCTTTATATTATGGTGATACATAAAAGCACATTTTGTTGAGATAACTATACAGAGGTGCACACTGAAAAATTACAGCCAATATTCGTTCATTTTATTTACTCGTGGACATGTTTTGACTTTTGCCTTTATCAGTGCCAATCACAAAGTGTATGAATACAGATAACTCTATGTTGTCAGTGTTACGGCCACATCGATCACGCCACAAAAGACACACTGTCCGCGTAGCAGCAATTTGTTGACGACAGCTAAAAAGGCAAACCCTCTGCAATCAGTAGATCTGTGGTTGTTTGAGGGTACATACGACATGCAGGACAAAGGAGAGAACCAAACAACCCAAACTGAGAGGGAGAGTCCTGCTTTATAAAGGCCACGGGGCCCAGAGATGTCACACAGCTCCCAGCTCATCCAACAGCCATTGTACCTGTGAATGGAGTGCTAATCCAACAGGTTCAGGTAAATGCAGCAGTAGTTCACACAGCTGGACTTCAGCCTTAAGCATTACAAGGGTGGTACTGTTGGTGGTATTTTGATATTTTAAAACAGAGATTACATCTTAGAAGGGTGGCAGCCTTTTTACGGATACACCCCCACTGGGCCAGGGAGGCACTTGCATGCCAAGAACGGAGGTGGTACGTAAAATCCCACATGCTCAAGATCCCTCAACACTTTAAATCACCTTGGAACGACAATGATTTGTTGGTGAAGTTGCTTACAGAACCTTAGAACCTGTGGATCTACCAGAATCTTTGTTCTTTAAAAAATGTTCTAAATACTAATGTGGACAAAATGTGTCCTCATAAATAATGGATGTTCTTCAAGGTCAAGATGGGTATGCTTTCTGCCCCACTGTGGAAGTGAAAGAGGGAAAATGAATAATCAGCATTGCAAGCATTGTGTTCAGAAGATCGTGTCCTCTGCATCCTGATAACACGAGCCAGTGGAACACTCAGTGCCCCCTGGTTCTTCCTGAATAGGCACAAAAATCCACCGTTGAGGTTGAATACACATATCAAGAAAGTGGCTTTATGCTTTTCCATCATCCCATCTGATTTCTCCGCTTTTGCCAAGAGTCAACCTGGAGCAGCTTTCAGTTATTCTAGCAGCTTCCAGGTCATGAGGGAGCAGTGGTTTGTCAAATAAACCACATGACAGCCTGACAGCCTCTAAAAGATTTGGATTGTGGATGCTGGCTCTGAGCTAATGGAAGCATTTTCAGAGGCGGCGTGAGAAAAAGAGGCTGGATCCACTGTCCTGCTTAATCGCTTTAGTGCAGCTGCAGCTTTCATGGATGTACACATCAGTGATTTTCTCCTGATCTATTGTTTTTTTGGAGACTAGTCAGTATTCAGTAACCCTCTCCTTAACAGGTTTTGTTGGGATTGAGGTGACAGGGATCAACTGTTCGCTTGACTGTCCCACAGTGGGAGCTTTAGTGAGAGTCTCCTCCCACTCTAAGCCATAGGACCCCTGTGGGGGAGGGGGGAGGGGCAGCACTGGTGCTACGGTGCACATCATCATTCCTTCTCCAATATTCGCTCCAAACTCTAGCAATTAATTTGCTTCCCTGTGAGCAATTCGTTTTAACTCACCTTGTCTATCATGCACAACTGAAAAAATGAAGCCTGTCTATTAAACCACGAGTGTTTACATTTTGGCTCTACACAAAAATTGTAGACATACACTATATACTATATACGCTATATATGTTTGATGACAAAATCCGGACGTGTTCTACTCTGATTGGGCCATTGGTAAACGTCAGAGCTGAGGCTTCGATGGGTTTCTTTTCCTTTCCTCTGAAGAGAAGACAAGAAGCTGCGTGACCTTTTGACCTGACAAAGACAGACACAGAGAGAGAGAATGGGAGGCTGGTTTCCTTCGCAGAATTCAAAAGAACCCATTTCCCTCAAAGCTGCATATAACCGATTTTAACTTCAATGCAGCCAGCTTTGCATGACACATGCTCAGAATAGAACAAGTGGCTTGAAAGTTAGGACTGGAAGGATTGTTCAGCACTGGAAAAGTACTGAACAGAAGAGATGACGTGGAGGTCATTCTCACTGGTTGAAAATGCTTATCTCTCAGCTGTTTCTAATCAGGCCTGACTCTTTAAAGTCACACACTTGACGGATGCTGGTAATGTCACTCATGATGTTGTAATTGGGTTGATGGCGGAACCAAATTTCTGCATAGGCCCGTGACACAGTCTTGATATACTCATGCTGCCTAAAACCAGTCTGCTAGTGCAAAGCTGGCACACATTAAAACATGGGCATTTTGGAGGGCAGTTCTGTCTGAGCGGCTAGGAATGACTGTCTTTGTCTTCATTGGCCTCTCAGCTGCTACAGGGAAGCAACATAATTCCTACATTGACCAGGAGGTGAATATAGCATTTGTATTTGGTTTGGTTGTTGCTACATTTGCTCAGTGTTTCAGTCACTTTAGTGGATCCCACCTGAGTCCTGCCATCGCTGTGGATGCTCAGCTGCCATACGAGTGTTCCTCACAGCACTTTTTCTACATCTTAGCTCAGCTCAGGATCTCTGGCTGCTATTGTGTATGCTATTATACCAGAAACCACAGATTTGCTTGGTGTCAACAAGGTAAGGTGGAGTCCATGTGATTCCAATTTACTGAGTAACACTTCACTTGATGAATGACACTTTGGGGAATTGCATCCAGCTTGAACTTGTTTTCCTGCGAGAGCCAGATGCTCAACTGTCTAAATTTTAGTTTTCTCATATCGAACACTTCCACATTTGCTAATTGCTGGTCATAAGTTAAAATGCCAAATTTTAATTATCACTGTCAGTTGCTGTTGTGTAACAAAGACAGGTTTTTCTCATCGGGGAGTGTTTAAAGCATGAAGGCTTGTGCTCTCCTCAACAGTAATTTCATTCAGTACTGAATAAGGCGGGCAACTGTGCTGTAAGTAAGGGGCCTCCTATTTGGATAAGAGCGTACTTAGTTCTTTTTTTAGCCTGTAAAATTAAGTTAAATGTTGCTGCTGGTGTAAGAGCTACAGAACTGGGCCTTAGTTGAACCCCTACTGACTTGGAATATAGAGCAAACTAAACTGTCCTCTTTTCCACTATTTTATCTGAGTGGAATCAGCTTTGGTCAAGGTTTTTGTGTTTCAGTCCTGCTCACCCTCCAGCAGGTCTTGTGTTTTATAGCAGTCACAGACAAAAGACTGCATGTCCAAGGGTTCAGTTTGCTCCTCTGGCTACTGGGCTGTCTGTAGGGGTGGGACGCCTTGCAAGGGTGGTTAAAAGAAAACATTCCTTTGGTATTTTATCTATCCTAATGTGACAGTCAATGGACAATGGACAGGTCAGAAGGCTGGCTTTAAATCAGCTTTGCATGTAATCAGCTAAAGCTGCTGTACAGCCAAAGTGGTAAGTAGTGTTTTCCTCTGATATGGCTTATAGATCAGCCACACAGGATGCAGGATATACCCAGCTTGATCCTTTGCGTCTGCAGTTACCAAAGACTATTTTGATAATCAAGGGGTCTGTACAGTGAATGACAATCACAATTTCTTCCTGTTTAAATGGGGGGGAAACGTGGCTGTACTGTGTTTCAGGTATAATGAGCTGCACCGATGAGCGCTGGAGTGGTGGCGGCGCTGTTGTGTGATTGTGTTGAGCGAGCAAGATCCCTGTGTTGCTTTGGCTCAAAACAGGAGACTGGAAACTTTTGGAGGACATTAAAGAAAGTGTCTGAGAGGAATCTTCTCCTGATGCGTTCTGTTTTTTTCCTGATCTTGCTTGACCTCAAACATTTTTGCTGTTTCATCTTTTTCTCCTCCCTGCTGCACACCAGCCTGTCACTATAAATACTGAAGTGCATACGTGTTGCATACACAGGTGATGGGTTGAATGCAGAAATGGGAGAAATAAAAAGCTGGACATTTTGGAGGACTGTGAATTTGTCGGGATGTCACTGTTCATTTTCATCGTTACATCATCAATCATTGGAAAAGTGGAGGTGTCTCCGGCCATTCCCACACTGAGAATTTGGGTCACATCAGTGGGGCCCACCTGAACCCTACAATCGCTTTGTGGCCTTGTGATCAGCTGTCAGATCAGCATCCTCAGGCGTGCGAGTGTGAGTGTGTGTGCGTGTGTGTGTGTTACATTCTGTCTCAGATGCTTGGAGCAGATGCAGCCAGTGCCATTATCTAGGCAGCCAGGCCCAGCAACGTCGACTCCCTTGGTGTTAACATGGTAAGTGGCATTCATGTCTGTCTCATGTCAGTCACAAATGCCGATGGCTATAAACTGGTTCTAATTCTGTTTTTCAGCTAAATGGAGTGACTGTAAAAGGCTTTGTCATCGAGTTCCTTGCCACCTTTCAGCTGATTGTGTGTGTGACGGCAAGATGTTACAGCCTCTGCACCCCTGACTGCTGGACTGTCAGTGGGTCTACAATTCAGCTTAAACCTCTTGTTACTAACTGGAGATTAATTCAGGTGACCTCAATGAGGATTTTTTAAAAACTATTTGATTTGTATTTTAAGTGATGGAGGATTCATGATCGTCAGGGTTATCACTAAAGGTAAAATTAATACTGTAAAAGGGTTTTACTTAAACAATACAGAGTGAGCAAAATGAATTGACTAATAACCTTTTAGCAAATAGGAAACAGGAATCAAAGCTCCTGGTGGTGCTTTTATTTGCTTTATGTGCATCCAGCCTACTCACCTGATTTGGTCCCCTCAGGTGGCTTTAGATGGAACCTGTTTGGCCTCAGATGATGATGTCATATCAGTTGTGGAGGACCTTTGGACAGCTAAGACTTTTTAATGTAACATTAGGAAGTTTTCAGAGGTACAAAGGTGGCAAATTGCTGCCTGAATTGCCACATAATCTTCTTCAATGTGGAAAGAGGAACGGTCTTAAAATTCATTCAAGTGTAAAACTGTATTGTATTTCAACAAAGGAATTATGGTCACAATGATCACCAACATTGGCTGAGATAAACTTAACAGAGGCATTCAGTGCTACAAACAGTGATGCTCGTTGAAGTTTAACTGTGTGCTGCCATTTACAGATCAGTTTCACCGGATGTGACATCAATCCTGCTGGCTCCTTTGGGCCCGCTCTGACAGATGATGCAATGAGGGACCACTTAGTAACTCAGCTAAGCGTTTGAAGCTTGTTATCCATTATACTTTGTGGAGGATGGAAATGTGGCAAATCTCTGCTTTGATTCCAGGTGTATTGGCTGTGAGGAGGCACAGCAGAAGCACCTATCTATGATTTCCTTCTCTGTCCCACACGAGACCTTCGAAAGCGCAAGAATGTTCTGCTTAATGGTCCTGAACCTGAAAACGGCGCTTCTGAAATATCTGGAAAAGGCAACAGCAGCCCAGGGCCAAGTCAATGACCAAAACATTGAGCAACTTCAAACTTTGTCAAATCTGTAACCCAATATATGCTTTGTAGATGTTCTTTTCGTTTCCAGTCACACTTTGTAACATAATCATCTTTTAATAAAGATCATAAATTATCTAGTTTCTCTTCTCATTTTCTAAAATCAAAAGTAAGATAAGAAACATTTCCTAGGCTTATTTACATTACAATCTCCATAAGAGCCCATTGTGTGTGAGGATTGTGATGACCTTGACACCAGTCGCCATATAATGAATCACATTCTGTATATACTATTCTATTCAATGTGTTTGGCAAGGGTCCCAAATATGTCTCTGTAGTAAAACAACACAAGGACGTGGTTCTGGCAATTGCACTTAAAACACCACAGATTCTTTAGAAGAAAACGTGCGTTTCGACAAGATCAGCATGGAGATTTCCTGTTTGGCTGTATGTCCTTCCTACATCTACGCACATAGCCTCTCTCACATCCCGTTTTATGGCATATGGGTATTTAATGGTCCCCACACCCTCGGCTAATCATTGAATAACCATCAAATGACTTTACACAGCAGGCAGGCATTTCTCAACACAAACCGTGTAGTCTCAGGGCAATCCAGCCAAGGTCCTTTGAACAGATGTTATTTTTAGCTTGACCACCAATCGGAGGAAGGATAACCTCTCTGGTAAGATGCACATCCCCTCGTTGAGCAATTATTCCCATACAGCCCCGGGTGGATGATCATTAACAAATGCCTGTGTCCCAAAATGTTTTACAATGCCCTGTATGGGTGCAAACGAGTACATTTTGTTTTGCGATTGTATTCAAATCCCACCTAATGTCTCACGGCTTAGACAGGAGGAATTCATGATGAAAAATCACTCTGACGTGCATAACACACGTCTTCCCTTAATAAGGATCTGAAGAGCTGTTCTGACCCCACTATCAACATATTTTATTATTCTGGGAAATGCAATTGCTCAAGAGTTCAGAATGAAAATATTTATGTACATATATACATTGCTCATCCCTATATCTTTTCCTCCCTGTGTGTTTGGCACACATGCCCAATTCTCAGATTACTGCTTTAAAAAATATAAACGAGGGATGGCCGCGCTAACCGGTTTATCTCTCTTCACGTGATTTTTACGGTGGAATCTCTGAGGCCCGTCATGTGACAGAGCCCGTCCAAACTCTCCGTCTTTGTGTGCCTAACCTCGGAGGTCAAAGCATTGTGTCTGGCGTCTTGTTTTGAAGCTTCTCCTCAACAACACGGACAACGGTCATGTTGTCCCTCAATCATTTGTCTCAGTGCGTCTTTCATCAAATTACCTGGCTGGTTGATCTTGATTATTTTATTACAAGGCATTAGAGTGTTCATTACATTTATGATGAAAACAAACACCTGGGGTTTGGAGCTCAGGCATAACCTTGTTTGGTTTGATTTTAAAGTGAGGTAATCCAATCCAACATCTCTGGGCCATCGAGCACACATCCTGAATTACTGTTTCTTGTCAGCTTCTGTGATACG
>OMOW01008507.1:1443-16493 GCA_900312555.1 Lamprogrammus exutus | reverse complement strand
ACAGAAGTTGCTGCGTGCGGTGGAGGTAGGTCTGTAACGCCATTAATAGAGCGGGTGACCTGTAAACTACGATGGAGATCTGCTTTGCTCTGCTTTGGACGAGGCTGCCAGAAACGGGTACAAGTTCACAAATAAAGGTCAGATTTGTGGAAACAATGACATGCATACGCTAAACACTTTTTGCGGTGACATATTTGTGGTCCCTTTATTGTGTGTGAAGTTATGATACAAATACTTTTTTCAGTTTCATTTTCAGTCTCCTGTTCCTGTTTAACCAAGTCATACTGAACAATCTTCACTGTGAATATTCCAGATATATTACTGTGGGTCTCCTGAAAAAACACAAACCAAAAAAAACAACACAATGTATTATATAATATGTGACACTGAATGAGCTCCACTGAATAAGAACTACGCAGCCTGTGTAAAAGGAGTATCTTTCCTTCCCACTTCCAGAAAGCTTGCTCTGTGCTGAGTGGCTTCTCGCTCATTAGCCGGGTGTTTTCTGTGTGTGTAATCAGGTGTGTTGACGGCTCAATTCAAATGTGTTACAAGTTTACGTGAACATGTTGCCTAGGTAAAGGACTAAGCAAAAACAAGGCTTTCAGAGCAGTTCAGTACCTAAGGGTTTGGCTTACTGGATGCATTTCTATTACTTTGAGTATGTCCACACATAATTCCTACTATATTACACCATAAAAATAAGGGATTGTAAAAAAGCACAATATTTGCCCTTAACACATTACTTTAAGTTCCACAAACTTTTCAGTAGCATTTGTTATAATTTTTTCTGTTTTATAGATTAAATGACTAATCGTGTAATTGAAGAAATGCTACATTAATCAACAAAGAAAATAAATGCAAAATAAATGTTGTTGCAGTTCTACTCTGTTGTTTCAACCTTACAAATCTCACACCTTATACATCCGATTAAATAACTATTGACTTTCTCCGGATGTAATTTCCTTGTGGGTTGGTTCCCTAATGTGAGTGTGGGAAAGGCAGAGGAGCGTACACCGGAGTCGTGAGCAGAGGTCCAGAACTAAGAATTTTCGCTCAACATATTTGTTTTCCCTCAGCCTTGGGAATTTTGAATGAAAAATGGCTTTAATACAGCTAGTGTAATTGTAAAGGCAGCAGGTAGGCAAGAATTATGGTTTGACTATGACTGGAGGAACTGTGTCCCCTCCTACGCCGGCCAAATCAAGAGCCACAGATTGGAGAGTCTGACTCAGGGAAGACATTATTGATTCAAACTGCTGCGTTGTGTATCGATTGCCAGTCTCTTTCCATGGTAATACCAGCCTGTAAAAATGCATGCATTTTTTCGGACAGCACTCACTTCTCTGTCAATCAGTAAGGATGACATTTGTGAGTAATATAAATATACAAGTATATAAATAGCAGTTTAATGAACGCTGCAACACCACTTGTTGGTTGGTACTTGGTGAGGTGAAGAAGGTATTGTGTTTTCTTTGGGCAGACTCATCCCATGAGGAAAGTTCGTCTGATCCACTCCCTGTTGTCATAATTCTTCTCTTTTCTTATCCACACAATAGGAGGCCCTGATTGCCTTGTGAAAAGCTCTCAAATTGACTTTTCGGGCCGCTGTGGGTTGGTGGGGACTTAAATGACAACAGTGCCCGCCAACTGCGCCTCATCAGAGTACCAGTGAGGATGAGGAATCATTTCCAGTTGTAGATGCTCTTGTATTTGCTTTTTGTGGATAGTTGGTGTAGCCAGATTGTTCTAGCTTTCATTAGCCTGAACAGTGTTTGACTAAGGGCTATGTAATAATAACATCCTATAGTTCCATTTCTGGAGCCATAACTGTACTAGAGACAAATGGCGTCTTTCTTAGCTATATGTCTAACTTTTCACCAAATTATTGAGGTTGTGTTAAGCCCAGATACCATTACACAACCACGTTCCCTCATTCAGAAACATCCACTGGCGGCCTGTTGTATTGTTTGCATTGATAGAGGCGTAACTATGGTATTTCCTCATTTATATGTAAAGTAAGCCATTTTAAATAAAACATTGTCAAATAAAAATTAAGAAATGTTTCAGCTTGATGGTAAATGTCACTGGTGTGAAATTTGGTTGAATTTGATTTGATTTTCTCAGATGTTTTTAATTGTATTTGTCCAGCATGTTTTGATTATTAATACATTTGATGGATTTGGTTAATGGTTGTTATGAGTGTTATTATGGAATTCACTCATATACAGTACATGCAGCAGCACCATAGTCTCCTCTGCCTGTCTGGATACCCCCAGTCTCTATGCACAATGTGTGAGCACCAACTATTGGACATTCTCTAGAACACAACACCTCATCAGTTTATTTAGTGGTCTCTGTGCTCAAAGCGGCCACTTTACTCCTGCCCTCCCTCTGCATCTCACTGTCTGGATGCCTTCTCCTTTACAACTCTTTCTTTTTTAAAGGCATTTGTGGTACTTCTGATGCTGACTTAATGGTGTCTGCTTTTATTTTTGTTTACTCGTCTCTACCACCTCTCCACCTGCTTCTCTTAAAATGCAGAGAACAGTGGTGATACGACCACTGTCACTTTTAAAACTGGTAGAACGAAACCCCTATATACGAATTTTTCACCAGTTTCTATTTTATTCTATTGTCTGTAGTTTAGATAATGTTACCCTAACCCATCTTGATGTATTCATTATGGAATTAATGTGAGGTACTAACTGTAAAGCGCTTTGGATAAAAGCGCTATATAAGCGCAGTCCATTTACCATTTACCAATTAATAGAATTTGGAATCTGTGGCAGGGAACTTCATTTTGTTGTCGGAACACAGTACAAACACGCAATGACAACATGGTATCACAATGAAAAGGAACGCTTTTAGTAAGTGAATCTATCAGTGGGCCCACTGCAAAACATACAGACAAATGAATGCCATCCTTGAAAATGACTGATTATTCTAAGGACAGAATGTTGTGATAACATAGCAACAATTCCATGCCACCTATGCCTTTTATCATCCATCTGTTCATCTTTTTCATTTTATGGATATATTTATTTTTGTGACATTGAAACATCATCGTGAGGCTGTACAGTACATGAACAGAATCCAGGAGAAGGGCTACACTGCAGGTTGGATTTTTTTTTGCTTACTAATTCTGTTTTTATAATTCAAGCTTGGCATCTCCGTCTGTTTAATAGTCCACTCAAGTACAGCAAGCACAGAAACCGATTCAGATCTTAATTGAAATATTTGCCAAGAGCTCACAGCCTCTCTGACATAAAGGCGTATAGTGGGCCAGAGTGCAAGCTCTGGGCGCAGAGATGATTTGCAGCTTTATTGTTTGGCATTTTACAAGCAAAGAGAAGCAGGCTGTGCTCTACAGCTCCTGTCATATCTCTGGATTTGGATTCCTGCTTTGTGTGTAGAAGTGATTTTTAATTGAATTGTTTCAGCATATATAAAAGGTTGCATCCCAAACACAAAAACATGCACAATTTTTTCATCCTCTGCACGGATCAAATAAACTGCATTTTTTTCCTAGTGGGTCATTGAAATGGGAGAGCCTGATAGAGAGATTTTGGTGCGTATGTGTAATATGTAACATTTCAAGCTTAACTGGGGGGATTTGATGTGTAAATTCAAGCGAAATACAGACTTTGTTTATCCTGTATGAAGTTGTTGGCACTAAACACAGTCATTGGGGGTCATTCCTAAATCACGTGAGGTCCCGAGTTAATTCTAGATCTGTATTAATAGTACTATAGACCTCAGTACATAAAAATGTTCTTGTTCTGTTCTGGGTTTATGTATTCTGAGATGTAAACATTTACATACCTATAAGAAGAGTTAATGAAAGTAAAGTCAAGCTGGACCAAACATTTAAAGGTGATAAATTGCAGTAACTAGCATCACCTTGTTTCCTTTGTCACTTAACTTATGAATCACAGGTTTCACTAAATTCAGAAACAGATTAACAAATACTGCATACAAAAGACACACCAATAATAACTACTAGATCCTCTAGCGCCCTGTCCATCATCTGCACCACCACCATCCTGGTGCCGTCCTCGAGAGTTTGATCAGCGGTGCTGTGTGTCAGTTTGCCCTTTGGGTGTTTCTACCTTTTCTTGCCGACCCTCCTGTAACATCGTCCTCCTGATATATCACCCCCTTCTCGCCAGCCCTACCCATTACCCCTAATTCCAGCCTCCCCTGCCCCTCCCTCCTCTCCTCTGCCCCTCCTGCCCACCCCTTAAAAGTGCCCTTTGGCCCTTTCGACCTTTTCTTGTTTGCTCGAGCCAATCTCTGGCACTTTAGCATTGCTGTGACATCTTTCGTGTAATAGTGTCAGTGCTGCACTACGTTGCAAACGAAGAACCAATAGAATTCGATCAATGGACACACACACACACACACATTAACACACACTCAAGCTCTGATTTTAGGCACACGTTTGTCATCTTTAAGGAGCAAAGGAAAAAACTCTTGTTACACCAGAAATTCAATCCTGTGTGATTTTGGACACTTCTTCAGGTTCATTCTGGGAAATGTGAATCACTCTCAAAGTTGTAAATCTACTCAGCAATTCTATAAAACTTTAATGTCCTTGCCTTTTTAGAGAATTAGAGGCTGAGTGAGGTTCACTTGTTTGGCAATCCAGTGCAGTAATCACTTTGTGAAGCTCATAATACAAAGACCTGCTGTTACATGTCATTGTGTTATTTTGTACTTTATAAAGTGGAAAAAGTGACAGAGATATTAGAATATTGTGCGGTACAACACCCACACAAACTACAGCCTCCAAAGTGACCAAAAAGTTAAAGTCAGCACCTCCCTGACACAGAGAAATTATAACTTCACTTAATATAATATAACTTCACGATTTATTGCAGGGCTATTGGATTGGACTGAATTATGCATTGTATACATTTACGTTGGAGCTTTCTTGTTTTCCTATTGTCCAGTATGATAGAAATAACATCACAGTTCAGTTATTTTGTGTTTTGAAATGCTCCTTTGTGGTTTGTGTGCTCACATTGATTTATCTGCAGATTACGGAGAAAGTCTCACCTCCCTAATTGTGCAAATCTTCACACACAACATCCACACACACCTGGACCTCGCAAAAACCATGAGCCTGTTTTCATCCAGGCTTAAATCTTTTCCAATTATTTGTGCAGCCCTTCCCAGACACATACATCATACACAAGCTGCACTCAACACAATGCCTAATGTTCTCTCAGGCAGAATCCGTTTGAAACAAAGCAAAACGGGCTCAGTCGATCTGGCCCATAGTCTTTAACAGCGTGTGTGTGCGCACTTCAAACAAGGCTGAATTTATGTTTAATTATTTTATCTTTTACCTTAATTATTACTTTAAAGTGTACGGGCCACACACAGCTACAGCTACCTGGTTGATTTTTGCCTTCTTGAAATACACATCAAAATAATCGATGTGTGAATCATCTTAAAATCAGTTTCAAACAGAAATTCAATAGTGGGGACCTTGGTGGTTAGCACTGTCATCTCGCACTAAGAGGGTTTGGTATTTTAGGGCCTTTCTGTGCGGTTTGCAGGTCGGACCGCTGTATAATGTCAACAAACTGGCGCCGTGACAGTCTGTGTCTGTGCAATAGAGATACACAAACACACCCAAGCTGTCTAGAGGGACTCACTGTGGTGGAGACTGTATAGGAGGATGGAGCTCAGTGAAAAAAGCATGTTTGGGACTAAAACAAAAATGAAACCAAGACAAACGCAAGAAATGCAATAAACAGTAACACACGCTAGGGGGCTTCAAAAATTACATAGTGCTGCTTTACTTTTTGCAGTCCTTATTAAGACATAAATTTTATCTTACAAAAAAGATTGGTTATGGCCCTGTCACTGCACTAGCTTTATTTATAAAGCTTTAATATTAAGGACCATGCACTTTCCATTAAATCAGTGGAAAACTTGCCAATCAAAACTTGCCCTCAGAGGAGGAATTTTTTTGTACCCAAATTTGGCTGTAATTGGTTAGATATGGGTGGAAGGACTTCACTCAGTGTAAAATTCCTGTCATTGTAGGACTGAATGCATATTCATTAGACAGTTGATAAAACACTTTTTAGTCTCTTTAATTGGGTCAGAGGAAGACTTCTAGTCATCAAAGAGATTCTTTAAAATGTCTCCTCTTCCTCTGCACAGACTGTTATCAAAGTACCCATCAACCTCGGTCAGATTTTGACAGTTCTTCAAGATGTGTCTTGGCTTGTTGCCTCAGTGATTTTTCTAGTGCGGCAGAGGGAAAGATTGAAATGGGGAATTCGATTTTTGGAACCTTTTCCCCCTCCCCAGAAAATGATGCTATTACTATCGAAGGGGCTCAAGAAACTTTTAATAGTCTTGTCTCTGACATCAGCGCTGGCAACTTGAAATGAGCTCTTGAAGGCTTAGTGCATAGAGGGGCTGAGTGAAACAAAATGCAGACTTTACTGTGGCATGGCTGAGGTACACATCACAGTTTCCCTTTGATGCCTGTTCAAATGGATTCTTTCCTGTTATCAAAATGTAAATTAAAAACAAAGCGGGGAG
The DNA here is from genome assembly GCA_900312555.1 of Lamprogrammus exutus. Lineage (NCBI taxonomy): Eukaryota > Metazoa > Chordata > Actinopteri > Ophidiiformes > Ophidiidae > Lamprogrammus > Lamprogrammus exutus. Next base: position 9,926 of record OMOW01008507.1, on the reverse strand, counting down.
ACCGACACATACTCATTGTGTCATGACATGTTCTGTTGCCATTGCGAACACATTTCAGAGGTGTTTTATATAGTTACTGTGTGTCTACATGAATCTATATAGAGACAAAAACTCCAAACTAATTGAATGGTGAAGTCTTATTCTGCATTCTCTGCTGAGTCTCCTCAGATTAAACAGGAGAATGCCACAGGAATACAATCTAAGGCTTCTATCGACTGAGCAATTTTAGACCGTTACAGATGAATTTTAACATTTGTGAGCGAATCGAGAATTACATTTTTAGCCATCAATCCAAAACAGTGGTTCTAGATCGCAATATATCCACTGATTGCCAATCTGGTGCTGTTGTGACCAAATACACCCCGTGACAAACTTGTGTCAGACATTTAGGACCAAAATGTCACAATTTGATTGTTGCTGAGACCCACAGTGCAGGTGGATGACACATTTCTACTTGGATATTTTATTCCCCGAGCTTGTCATAGTGCAATGACTCACATTCATCATACAATCTTACATGCATCAAACTTGATGTTCACACAGTCTGACTCAGATAACAACCAAGATTTCATTATACCCAACTTGCAGAGTGTGACGTGGAGTGTACTTAAGTAAGATTTGATGTTATTGAAGATTTAAGAAGTCATAAGTGACAGTGTAGGCTTTTTTTCCTGTTTGATGCAGAGTTTGATGTACCTTGGTGACTGCTATCCAGAATGAGGTGGCGACGGCCAACAAAAATGGTATTTTGTTTTGGCTCCTTCTGTGCAGATTCACATTTGGACCTTGTAATTGTATATTAACAGTAGATGACCCTCTGTGGGTGATCAGAATGCTGTAAAGTTATGGATCAGTTCAAGGAAGCAAACAAGTCAGAAGAAGAAAGGGAGCGAGAGGAAACACAAGGAGCAAAGTGTGACTGCCCTCTTCTCCTGATGAGTTACTATCAAACCTAGATTGAACAAAATGACATGCCGCAAATAACCCCACAGAACCATTGTGCCTCTCTACAAAAGATTCTGTCCTCGCTCTTTACGCTCAGACACACTGTGCGATCCTCCGAAATTGATTTTCTGTAAGTGGGTTTCTGTAAGAGGTCAATTTTGTACCCTTTTTACACCATTTTCCCTTAAAATAGTTTTTCTCTTACACTGATGAAAAATCCATCTGTGAACATAAATTAAAGGCGGTGACAACATTCAAAGAAAGAAAGACACATTGAACAGGCCTCCCAATATTGTCACAAGAGACCATTTTTCAAAAAAAAGGTGAGCCTCTCTGTCGTCCCACTTTCCCCAGCACTTAAACAGAGGAACAAAAAATGAAAAGTTATTAAACAGAACCAACCATTAGTACTAATATGCTTTCATAGTTTCACACATTTCTTTGATTAGATGGGGCCCTGATTGTAGCCAATGGGTCAAGCCAAGCATCAGTATTCCAGACATTTCTGTTCATGCATATTTTAGACGGCTGCATTTGCTCTAATTTTGTAATCGTCTATGTTGTCAAGAGAATCATCAGAGAGAACAGTGAATGTTCAATGTCCTAAAAAAGCTGCATTTGTTGTTTTCACATTAGAACATAAAAATGCACGTCAACTCCTTGAATATACAGTACATATTTCATGGAGTGCATGTTTCTACGAAGTTATACAGATGTATGACGTACATAATTTTGTAGAGAATATGTTTGGTACTAAATAGTTTGTACACAACATGCTGCTGTGTACACTAGCAATTTTTAATTAAAATGCTTGTACAAAGTAAATTAATATATTATGGTCCACACTACTGCGGGATAGGTGCCAGCCCCTTAGTTGAGAAGTGCTATTTGAAGCTTTAAATGTGCCAAACACAGAAATGCTGAGTCAGCATAGTGACAGTTTTAGGGCTCACCAGCTCTCAGTGTCATTGCAGATTGTTTCATAGTAAAAGCTACACCTCATATGACAGTGGCAATAATGTCTCATCACATTTTGTTTTGCCAGAAGTAAAACTTGAGACTATCCACGATTCCTTATCAAATATTTGATTCAGCTCAATATGACTTTACCCATCTCAGTGTCAGACATACAAAGCAAATGAATCACCTCTGTCAGGTAATTTAACTCTCATCGCTGAATTTGAATAATCTAACATGTGTGCATAGAAGCAGGCCAAACGTGCCTTCATTCATCAGGTATCACCTACGCTGAGATTTGTTGTAAAAAGAACAGATAAAGAACTGACAGAAGACACATACTTGAAATATCCAAATAATTGGTTTTAAAACGTTGGTAAAGTTGCATTAAAGCAATTGTTACAGCTCTTTTCTCTGAGGGAATTGTGTTATGTGTTGTGTAATAGCTGCTTCTGTGAAATGTCATTACATCATTTTATGCGGCTTGCTTTATATTACTGTGGTAGGTTGCTCTCGATAAAATTGACAACTGTAAAGCAGGAAGCCCAGGAACAGAGCACAGAGGAAGCTGTGTACCCAGGGATGAAGAGGGGGGGCATGTTGAGGTGGTCGAGGCAGTTTCTTGATCTTCAAGTAATGTTGTAGTCAAGTTGAAATCAAAGAGGAGGTTCTTCTTTTGTTTATTGCTCATTATTGTGATAATGACAGTATCATAAGCAGAAATTATACTATATCCTTTTGTGCCTTTTATTGAAGCCTAATATGAATTGATTATTTTCCCAGACATAATGTGAATCCATTCACACAACTTCATGAGTGAAACTATTATTTTTGCTGTCTAGTACTATTTCGTACTGTATCTCTTAGTCATTGATCTGTGCGTGCTTGGTTGTGTGTATGTGTTTTTAGTGTGCACTAAGTTGTTTCACGTCATTCAGCAAGTCAAGGTCAGTGGCACGGGTCAATATTTCCTTCTTGGTCAGCACTCCGCTCTGAAAGTTGGACAGCATATCTGCGTTTACACTCACCCTTTTTTCTAGTGAGGGTGCTTGAATGCTCACTAGGAAAACAAACAGTACAATCCAGATACTAACTCATATTTCAAATCTTGTCTGTATTATTGATGAATTCACATGATTTCAATAGCTGGATGATTGCTGTTTGAAAGCTTAGGAGAGTTTGACCTCTTTCAGTACACTGTGTAATGATTATGTTCACATTTCTTCTGCGCTGTTTTTGCTTTTAAGAGCTGCTCATCTGCCATCAGTAACATCAGTAACAAATAAAGGTGCTATTTAAGTGGGAGGTTGTACCTTTACCCAGATACATAGATAGTCATATTAGCCTGACTAGCAGTGTGAGTATGAACCATATAGCCATAATATGAGACTCCCTGTTTTAAAGAGCCCAATTCTTCCATTCCTTGAGGTCAGAGGAAAATCAGAAGAATACTGCTCTCTGTTGCTTTTTGTTTTATATCACCTTGTTATGCATCCTGGAAACTGTGGGATAACACTATGTGAGATGGGTATAGATGACGTGTTTTGAAAATGGAGCAAAAACCCCCCAACACAACCTTTGGTCACGGCTCTGGCACTTTCATGCAGCAAAAAGCAAGGAAGCTGAGAAGGAAAGCGTGGAGCATAAAGCTAAAATAGCTAAGAACACAATATGGGATCTCAACTCCACATAATGAGCTTGAGGTAAATAATTGTTTTTGCATCATTTCATGACATACCCGTATTGATTGGTTTAGAGACGTGGGTCACAACTGCAGTCAAACTGTGAAATGTTGGTCACAAGAGCACTAAATTGGTCATGAGTCATACTGCGATCTTGCACCACTGTTTTGAATTAACGCCCAAGATTTCATTATGATTCTCTCACGATTGTTAACATTGATCTGCAACAGCCCACATCACACAGTATACAGTATGTTTTCCATTATTTCATTATTTCTCCTCCCTGCTGCATGTAATACATACAGGTAATTTAATGCATACGGATACTGATATACTTCATACTATCAAATCTCAATACTGAATTCCCCAGTTAACATAAACAGTCGCATGACATATTGTTTACTAAATTGTGGTCCCTAGCAATTCTAACCTCTTTGCCAATGTTTGTCGGTAAATGCAAATGCAGATGGCTGACCTCCTTTGCAAGGCCAAGGATGGCCTGACGTGATCGGCCTCATCCCCACAGATTGCGCCTTCCAACCACACAAACGCCGTCTAATACACACATACGCACACTAGACAGAGTGGTGTGTTTCTTCCAGAGCACTTTCATACTTGTGTGCGACCCTGGGGACACCGGGACCCTTAGCTCCAGATGGCCATGGCCTCCTCCAGTCCTGCCTGACAGCCTATCACAATCAGCAACCGTAAGCCAGGATTCGGGCTCACTGGAATAACCAACCTTGACACGCCAGGCTCTCAGCAGACACTACAAAAGCACACAATAACAGGCAGGGTATTTAAAAACAAACGCACACTCTTTGAATTTTATGTGATTTCACTGCATCATTGCTTGGGTACAATGAAGAGCTACACAGGCTGACATTTTTATAGAACATGATCAAACCAGAAATACAAATTCCAAAATAAGCACCAAAAACTATCGACTAAACAACAGCTGCTAACCATAACTGTGTCCTAGCCTCTCTAATATCTTTGGAGAACAGCAGAATCATATAGATTTCTTCCATGTATACAGCTCAATCACATTTTTGCCTTTAATCACTAACAGATACTCTGAGTAATGGGTGCATGTAAATATACTGATTGAGGTTTCCAGCCTGTTTTAATAGTCCAGGGCCCTCCCAGCAAATATAGCCGGTGTTAGACTTTGCAGTAGTTTTAAAGAATCTTCAAATTGAATTTAACATAGGCATGTGGAAACTACTGGGCAAGCACGGTGGCTTTCTGTGGGAAATGGTGTGATTTGTGTTGCGTTTGCATGTTCTCCCCGTGTCTGTGTGTGTTACCTCGGGGTACCTCCAAAGACATGCAGCTTAGGTGAATTTGAAACTCTAAATTGCCCGTATGTGTGAGTGGGAGTATGTCTGTGTATCGTCCCCTCCCCCCGAATTTAGTCAGAAATGAGCTATGTGGATTTACGTGGACTTTGACACGAGAGGCTTACTGTCAGGTATAACCGAGGGTCATCTGCAAAATAATTGTAAACCGATACAGTGGTGATGAATGTGCCTGAGAGGGAGCATACATTTACAAAAACAAACTGGAGGCTTGAGACTCATCACAAATTAGTGAGGCAGAGGAAAGATGATCACTGGTGCTGCCTCAAAATGTTCTCCTTTGCTGGCAAACATGACAACCTTTTACTAGCAGTTCCAGAACTTTCAATTTCATTTCATATTTAATCATTAGCAGAATTTGAATGGAAATCTGCCCCTAGGTTATACATCATTCATCAGCCAACCATTTATAAAGCAGAAAAGTTTTTTTTCCATTACTTGTCATTGCATGCTGTGTTTTCTAGGTGGGATATTGATGTCTCAGTAGGCAGGAGTACAGTGGACACAGTGGAGATTGAGTGATAGCCTTCAGTCCCCATGACTGCTTTGAGGATTCTATCGGCAGTCAGACCTAGAGGACTGACAGAAAGACTCCTACAGGCTATGATAATTATGACAGAGAGGCAAAGTTTTGGCAAGAGAAAGATGTAGGCGTGAGATCTGATATCCATAATCCTCTTTCATTTTCTCGCGGTCACCTGAAGTTTAAAGTGTCACAAACCACAGAGAATTACAATATTATTGAATCTAGGCCTTGGTTTTGTGATATCGTCCTGGGAGCTCTGTGGTGAACCGCACCCTTATTTGTAGGGGAAACAATAACTTGGTTTCGTCTGCGTATCTTCTTCCAGACAGACAAAAATCCGAGACAAATGCAGAGAAGATAATGGCGACAGTTTGACTTGACCACTGTCCTTTCAATCCATTTGAGCTTTTTCAGTTAAAAACGGTGTGCTGTCAGATCCCCCCAAAAAAGGATTCTCTTGTGAGATTTATGCTTTATATACAGATTTATTCAGAGTGAAGACAAAGAGAATTACACTGTATGCAAACGACACTTTGACTCTGGATTGTTAACTTTGATCTGAGCCATCTGCTGTGATTGCAAAGAGAAAGCCCCATTATAAAAACAGAAAAAGAGGAGGCAAAGCTGAGGCTCTTGGAACACAGCCTCACAGTCAGCGAGCCACGTCATCCCTCACCCTGTAGTTTATCATTGTTCAGCTGCGTGGTGTCATCTTTCCTGGCAATTAGCCTGCAGTGTACCTTCTCTGTAGTGATAGAGGGACAGCATTGTGATTAGGGGGCTGGTCCGGAATTCGCTGTTAACGCACACGCTCTGAAAGTGCTTCCTCAATGGATTCCACGCAGTCCTTTTGTCTGTGTATTTTGATGCAAAGCAAATCCACCGATTGATTAGGGAGGTTTGAATTGATGCCCAGAAATAAAGCGCAGAGCTTCTGGGTTCTGAGTTGATAGATGGGAGTGAGCGAGAGCGAGGTGATGCAAGGGACAGCAGTGTTAATATGCCTCATTATGGGGTGTGATGTCAGTACCTGGCACATTAATGAAACACTTCTTTAACTCATGATATTTGCAACTGACAAGCATATTTCATGTACTGATCCCTCCAGGCTTGATGTATTGTAGCATATGACTACATCTATTTCTGGGTTGTCGTCAATCATTGCACTTTTACCCACTGCCTTGGATGGCCTTAAGGAAGTATGATGCAGATGTATAGTCTCATTATTCTACGCTTCTTTTGATTTTGAGTTTATTCCACCAGCAAAGTTGTTTTATTTTGACATTACAATGTCTGAAAAATTGCATTGCAGGTGTCGCACTGTGTTTTCTATAACTGTATTTCTATTTTGTATAGCTCTTGCCTTAAAGTGGAAGCATGTTCTAAACGCAGTAGCTATGAAAATATTGATGACGCAGCCCTGATAAAAGTGAGAAATTGCAGTGTATGGTCGGTCTTCAGATGATGAGTTAGTTGACTGTTGGCTTTGTATAAAGATCAGATCAACACCTACTCCCTTTTACCCCCACCTCCAAAATCTAGAAACAGCCAACAACCTCTTAGCAGGTTCCAATAGGTGCTGAAGATGCTGTTTCCACGTGGAAAGCATCGGTCCCTCCTCCCTTTCTCTCCCTTAACCCCTCTCTCTCTCTCTCTCTCTCTCTCTCGCTCTCTTTTCTCTCTCCTCCCCTTTTGTGGCTGAGGGAGACCTGGCTTGGCTGTGCAGGCGCTCTCCCTCCCTCAGCATCCTCCTCTCCTTTTCCCTCCCCCCCTTTTTTGCTCTCGTCTGTGCACTACAGTACGCTGATAAGGAGCAGTCAGTCCAAATGGGCAGCAGCTAGAGCCGTTTGTGCTGTCCTCACAGACCAGAGAACATTATTATTTCACCTGTCGCTATGTTTGCCTCTATTTGGTATGCCAAGAAGCTAGGGAGACGACTTGTGCAGAACAGCCGGAGAGCCAAAATGCTGAAAGACAAGGTAGGTGCACCATTATGCATTCTTTACTGATTTACTTTGGAGTGACAAAACAGGTGGAGGGCGCATTTTGCATCATATCAATTACTGCTGAACTCTTCAAAGACCATTATACTCTTTGATATTGTCATTTTAATGGAAAACGTTTCCTTTTATGTCCAAAATGTGCATTGTCAGTAGTCCTGCAATAGGCACAGCTACTTAAAATGACCTGTTGATAAATAGTGTTTTTGATTGGTTAGACTGTTGAGGGGAATTATGAGTTGATTTTGCTTAAGTTGTGACCTTTCTGCTTCATTTGAGAGGGAGAATGAGCAAAAAAGGGCACAGTTCCTGCTGCTTGAAAAACCTTGAATGTTGTACTTTGACCCTGCCTATGCACAAGGGAACTCAAAAGCTCACTCTGTCTTAACTTATCAAGTGAGAGCAGATTCTCCTATCTTAGTCATTCTGTCCCTAAGTGTCAGTGTTTTTCACTGACATCTTTTATGTCATCTGCCTCTAGCACAGCCAAGTTTTGACACTGCAGGCATTGCTATCACAAGCAAATTCTCCCTCTGGAGTCATCTGATAGATGAGCATGACCAGGGATTCACTTCATTGACAGCATAGAGAGCTTTTCTATGTTGCATGGATACTCTTTTCTTTATATATATAATGCTGCTATTTAGACTCATCCTCAAAAGAGATGTGTATTTCCTGGGGGTATCATGTACAAATGTGGTTGAATATAGAATTGAAAAGTGAGTGCACTTAAACAGAGTTTTGCCCTATTAGCCAGGAGGCCTAAGGATGATGATGATGACTGTCTGTTGGTCTATTGAACACTCTGGTCCAGAACAAATATGTCAACAACTGCTAGCCAGTGAGTTTTTAAGTGGATGTTCATTGTCCTTAGATGCTTCAAGAACATTTTAATGCCCCCACGTACCTTGAGTTTACTGCCACCATCAAATGGTAATCATAATTCTGCCATCTCAACATTAATTAATAATTTTAGTGTGGATATTTGTAGTCCCCAGAGGATGACTCCTAA
>OMOW01008488.1:1094-16002 GCA_900312555.1 Lamprogrammus exutus | reverse complement strand
ACAGCACCTAAGAGCGCAAAAAAGCTAGGGAAAACCCTGCACTAGTGGTCAAAAACTCCAAAGAGGGAACTTTAAACGCTATACTTGTTAGGATTTGTTAGATTTGGACATTCCAACCAAACAGTAACATTTAAATCATTACAACAAACAGAGTTTATAAAGGCAAAGATAAGACAAAAATAAATGGATAGAGATAAGGCTGGAGCCAGATGTCATTGAAACGTGGACCCTGGCCATCTTAACTGTCACAAATGTTGTGAATTGGCTCCCAATGGCAAAGGAATCACCGAGAGTCAGTCGCTAACCATGCCATCGTGGGTGGGATTGCAGCTGGATGTAAAATACACATTACATACTGCACAGAATAACTCTGCAACACTGAGTGAAGGAAATGTTGTTCTTGTTGATCGACAGCTAAAAAAGGCAACTCTAACTTGATCCAGTAATTCATTATAATAACCACCACGGTGATTTTTACATTGCTATTTACCTTCAAGTGACCCTCATTCCCAGATGTGGAAAAAAGTCTCACAAAAGCTTATGTGCAAACTAATCGATGTGATATTTGACTATGATTGTCGGTGTGTACGCTTCATCTATGATTCAAAGTTTGCTCATAATATAGGTTTACTGAAATATAACAACTTTACAGGTAAACAAGAAAAGCAATGGTGTTTGTCTCGTCTAATGTCCCTTCTTGTTTATCCCAAATTCCAGTCTGACGCTTACACGATGAGTCCTGTGGGGAGTCCCAGCGTTCCAAGTGTCGGCGTGGATCGGGAGGTCAGCACTCGTCTTCGGTTTCTCTGATCCAAGGAATCAGGTTGGTGGTGGGTTTATGTGGATGGGCATTGTTGAAAGTGAGACTATTCACAGGCTTGATCTGTATGGTCCTCAGGCTGGTATTCTCTGGCTCATCTGTAAACCACGTCTTTTCTGCAGAGAAGAACCAAAGACAAAGAGGAGGGGACAAGAGACAGTTTATGCTCTGTGGACACCAATCACAGAGGAATAATCCAGTTTTCACATGGCCATTTTACCGTTTCAATTCCACACAGAGCATTAGAAAACACGACAAGTAAGTTTTAAGGGTACCAGTTTCTAATAATGCATACTTTATTAGTTATATATGTTTGTTACAATGTGTTTTTAGAGTAAATGTGGTCTTACTGGTGTGGACAACTCGGTTATAGAAAGTGAAGAGACACTTGGAGAGAAAATGCAAGTAAAGCTAAAATCCAATTTTCACCCGGATTCTTCTACTTTTCCCCCCTATAATAAAAAAACAATGAACACAAACTAAAAATAATGAGCCCTATTGACAGTGTAGGCAATAAGCCATTGGCGAGAACATCTTTTGGGTTGCCAGATTCTGGAAATCTGCTATGTCTGCAGATATAAATACCAGTAAGTAAGTAAGTAAAGGATTCTTATACTACAGTAATCAATCATTCCAGCCAGCAGCTGTGAATATAATGTGTTGTTATCAAAAGGATTTCGGTCCTGAATACTGTGTTCAGTTTGCCCACAGGAGGATCTTACTGGGGAATTAAAGAGCTACAAGACAAAACAAGTTGTACTGGAGGAGGTTAAATGTCAGACAAAGAGATTTTTCACAACCTGACAACACAAAAGTTGTTCTTATTCATGCCTTTTTACTGATCTTTAAAGCAGTGTTTAGCAATTGATAAAGCAATTACTTACAACGTGTAAACCCTACACAATGCATGTTTTCATAGAAAGTGGCTCTATTTAAAGTATCCATTTTGTAGAAAGACAGTTTATGTCCTAACAGTTGTTAATGGCAGATAATCTATGCTTGACTTCCCACTTTTCGGCCATATAATGTGAATCATCTGTATGAGATTAATTCACATTTACCATACTGCCAGTGAATTATGGCACTTGTTGCTAAGCAGACATGCACGTTTGCTGGTTACTCAACCACAATCTGCCTTCATACTCCACTTATACAAAATTAGAAGTTAATATGAAAGCCATAAACTCAAAGGTTCATTTTCTGTCTTTAGGGGCTTCAGGCTTCTGGTTTGATGCAACTTTTTCTTATGGAAGGAAATCTGAAGTGGCATCAAACCATTCAGTTATGATCACACATTCCATAGGATCTGCTGCAGAGGACATAACCATGCGTTTCTGATGCATACACAACTAAAATACATCTCAGTTATGTTTCCAAAAAACTGAATTGTTCCTGGATTGTGTTGATTGGCTAAACCTGGAAACATTTTTATGCCAAATTCAGACGGAGGATGTCCGTCACAGTGCATTTTTCATTTAACCACATTTTAGTTGCTGAGCCATTTGGAGCCTTACCCTTAATCATACTTTAGTAGCTGAATATTGAAACATAACATTAAAAAACTGACAGATACATACATTCCATATATATGTGCATAAGGTTTGATTGATAAGTTGTGAGCCTAGTATAGAAAGCATCAGACTCAGAGGTGTTGCAGTTGTCTCTCACAGAGCCTTGTGTACCTCTGAAACTTGTACGTCAGAATCAACTGATGTGCAAAAACAACATCGCTGATATGATATTTAACATAAGCCAGAATAAACATAACTGTCAATGCATGTGTAGTATGCAGTATCGACTGATGCAGCCAGTTTGGAATCGCCAAACTTGAGCTGAATTATTGGCTTTCATTTAGAAGCCAAAATATCAGCGAGGACACAACTATGATGCATTATTAAACATCATGCATAACCATTCACCTCCGTACCTTTTCCCACTCTATTCATCCTCATTGCTCTTTGGAAGAAGAACAGTAGCGTACTAAATGTAAGCTAAATGAGAAAGGATTGCACTGTACTTAACTGCACAGCATGATACATACAGTATGGATGTAGGGTGGGTTAAATCATAATACAGTACCCACAGAAACAATAATAGATAATCAATGTTTTGGGCTCATATAATTAAATGTAATCAGGAGCAGTGTATGTGATTAAAATGCATGCACAATCACTGATAGTCCTCAGGCATTTATTGTTCACTTGTTAACTTTGAGTGAAATTCACATACATGATTAAAAGGAATGTGTTTGTCAGCCAATCGTAATGGAAAATATTGTTTATTGTTAATATGTTTTACTGCTGTATTTAGTGATGCAAACAAACCTTTAATTTAGTTGTTAGCCTATTAAACAGCAAAATAATCCGTTTCTGAGTGATGGCAGGTTTCAGCCCTGTGTTTTGGGTTTTGCCAACAATATGTGTAGCTGAAAAATATACACATAAGTAGAAATATAACACTGAGATATGAAGACGATGTATTTATTAGTAACTTTTGTGCTGTTTTGGTGTAGGAGGACTTCATTATAAAACAGCATTTAAGAGGACATGAACTTAAGTATTTTGTAGACAAGGCGTAGAGTAAACTTTTAAGTGAAACACTTTAAAATGCAGTCCAAGTACAGAAAGACACAACTTTAATTCAAAAGTAGACTGCAAGCGTAAGTTTCAACAGAGCAAAACTTGGAATCCAATAAACTGGTGACCAGTAGCACAGAGGAGAGAGCTGTAAAGAAAACACAAGTAAGTAAATTGTTTGTGTTCCAGTCTGTGCTGATGTATTTTGCATCGTCTGATCATCACACAGTGTGCGTGAAAGGGATTTAGAGCCCCAGAAAATCTTTAAAAAGCTAAATGTATGTTAGCTCTGCTCAGTATCAGCTGATGATGGAATTCAAATAACATAAGTTAATTGACCGTATGAATGCTATTCAGACGTATAGAAGATCATCGTCTTATTTAGGTGAAAGAAATGGTTATAACCTGTGCAGTACATCCTGTAATAAGTGTGAACGCACCTCAATGGTTCGATGCCACTTTAGGTTTTTCCTCTCTCAATTGATTTGTTTGTTTTAGTTTTATTACCGTGACATGCAGTTTACCGGAATATGTGTTGCCGAGACTCTTAGTCATGTTGATGAAAGTGCACGTCTGCGAGCGCTGCCAAAGGGGATGGATTGCCAGCAATTTAATAAGCCAGAGCATCAATTTCCCTCCACGAGAACAGAAAGTTTTAGAAGAAACGCTCCAAAGAGAAAGGGTCGCCTTCGTACAAGGTCGATGATCTGAGGCGTTTTATACTGCGTGGTGCCTGTTGACTGTGGTGAAATAATGGGATTCCACCATTCAGTGAATATACTGTACCTGACATACGTACATGTTGCTTAATTTATGCCGATTGCCGAGTTTTCTCCATAAAAATCAGCTTTTGATAGATCGTTTTATCTGAAGTCTGGTTTTCTGACAGCAAAAACAGAGGGACTTGAGGCAACCAGCGACGGGCTACATGGCTGTTGAACGCACAGATTGATTTAACGGCAACAAATGAAAGTCACAAGGTATGAAGGACACGGCTGCCAAATGTAACAGGATATAAGAAGATGTGAGCGCATTTGACATGGGCCATAGTGTTGAAGGATGCGGTAATATTTGGAAGTGAAGTGCGGTGTAAAAGCAGGAAGTAAGCTTTAGACTTTCACTGCCTCTGATAATGTTTCAGTAAATAGGAACCAACTGTTGTTTTGTGGTTTTGGCCCTGAAATCTCAAATGTACTTTGTTAAACTGCACTTTACACGGTGCTGCTGAATGCAACCTAATACGTATTTAAAGTAAGAGAAGCACACGTAGTCGTGGTGTTACATTTGACACATCAGTACCACTCATGTAGACAAAAACACACATAGTGGAACCCGTCTGGACACCTATGAAGGACACAAGGTGACGACAGGCGAATCCGAGGGGCACATACTTTTGTTTGTCTCGTGGGTCCCTGCTTTTGGCGCGGTTGGTGCGGTTGGTGGTGGTGATGGAGTGGACGGAGGAGCTCTTCTTGCTGGAGGAATGAGATGAGTGTGAGGAGTGCGAGAGGCTGGTCCGAGACTGGCCGGCGTTGTGGTCGAACTGCATCAGGCAGAAAATCAGGTCGGAGGGCACCAGCTCGAACGCGTACGGCGGATTAGTTATGACGTACCTAGAGAGAGAGAGAGAGAAACTAGTTCAGATTATTGGGTTCATTTTTGTTAATGTTGCTTTCGAGTGAATGCGAGGCTGCGTGTGGAACTCACCGCTTGGTACATTGATTTTGCATGCTGAGATGTGCGTCTCGTAATCGATAGATGCCGAAGCACAGCATGTTGTACGTTTTCAGTGCTTTACAAAATAGGTCGCCGTAGCAGCCGCCATCCTAAAAGATGGTGACACAAAGAGAATGTCGCACACAGTCTGTTTCTTTAGTTAATGACAGCACACACTACGTTTACATGCACACAAGACTCCAATTCTGGCTTCCTGCCATAGCGACAGACTACGATGTGCTGAACCTTTGAGTGACAGGACGAGTCACTTACCCCGAGGTCGGCGAAGGGCCCGTCGTACAAGGCCAGCTGTGCCACGCGACACCTGTCCCTGTTCGCCAGGGTCTGAGGCGTGCTGTATCCGCCCCGTAAGGCGTTCTCCTCTGCCAGCAGCCCCTCCAGCTCCGGCGTGGCCCCGCCCGTCACCAGCGTCCGGATCAAGGTGAGGATATTGTCATTGAAGTATGTCTGAAGGAGCGAAGGAAGAGGGAGAGGTTAATGCTTTAAGCAAACCTCCTCAGATGGTGAAGGTAAATCTGAAGGTTAAACTCTGTTGCGTCACATCTATCTGCACGCTGAGTGAAAACACAAGAAAAGCCAGTTACTGCTAGATACTCTCACTCTTAGGGCCGTGGCTTCTATTGAAGACACTGAGACTCAATATCTTTACATTTTGATATAATCAGGTCAAAATAACAGAGCATTTGTTGGATATTTTGTTTCCCCATGACAAATGTAAATGTTTCCTAAAAACAGCATTTAGGCTAAATTAAGACTGCATTGGAAAGAATAATTACATTTGCAAAAATGCAATTTATCAGTTAAATGAATCTTTCCTGGCTCTTTCCCTCTTCAACTGATTCTAAAGAATGACAAAACCTCCTTTCTCTACTTTTCATCATTGAAAGTCTTAAGAATCAGTTGAAGGAATCAGGACCAGAAATACACACAAAAAAATTCAAAAATGAAATCTATAAGGTCTTGCACCACACAATGAGGCTCATTGGTTTCATTTTTGTAAACCGCAACAAATCTAAAATTTTTAAATTGAACAAGTCCATTTAGACAGATTTTCTCTTATTTTATGTCCTCACATAAATAAAGGCTATTGCTATGTTTCTAGCTTCTAGAAGTAGTTTATACAGGGCTCATTGTTATCCGTTTTGAAAATAAACTGTATTGAGCAGGACACAACTTTTCATTACGTGGGTACATAAAAGTCCTGGTGAATGTTGGTGAAGACAATGAACCCAAACTTTACAGTAAATAGCAGAGCAGACCAGGCTCCTCAGCTGGTCAATAGGTTTGCGGTCAACAAAAGTGAATAGAAAAACCAATTTTTATTAATCAATTTCTAAATTGATTTTTGTATTGTGTTGTACTATTTACACTTGATTGTCACTTGTTTATATAATATTCAAAATGAACAGTTGGAGTCCAGGGGGCTGTACTATGAAGGAAGCTTAACAGACCTCGGCCTTGTTTGCATAAGCTGGCTTGACAAAATCAAAACACCGCGATCAGGCTTAACTGGTATCAAGACGCTGCTAATCAACACACTGCTAATCAACCGGCTTTCTTAATGCGGCGACTTGCGCACTCCCATAAAAGGGGCGTGTCTGCAAAGACGAGCCTATAGCAGAACAAGATGGAACGGTCACGTGCGGCATATTTCACGTCAGACGAGCAAAGGATAATATTAGAGGTGTATGAAGAATATAACCCAGGTCACTCTCATCCCATTCACTTCTTCCAGCTAAATATGAGAGAATAGAGGAACAACTCCATGGCGTGCACTTTAATCCTGTGGCCGCAGTTTATTATGCTGTATTTCCTCAGTGACTTTGTTCCCTTTTTGAATTACTAGCAGTTATTGTTTAGTTGATATGAAGAAGGCAGGGCTAATGTGTGGCCTTTTGTCAGCAGTGCAGTGTCCCGTCCCCCCCCCGTGCTCGTACGGCACCGTAACATCTCCCTCGGCTGCTGACAGCGCTATTGACTAAGATGATGGATGAGGCCTGTCCATTAGGTAGCATTACCTTTGTCTGCACCGAGCTCACTGAAGGCAGCTTTGTTCTAACCTCACTCAAGCTGAAAGGCAGACAAATGAAGCCATCATACCCACTACAAGTTTCAGTCTTGTCATCTATTGTTTCAGCACAGACTACCTACATTTTTGGAGACAGAGAAATTGCACTCTGATCTGTCCTGATACCAAAACACAGGATGACACACAGTATCTGTGTAGGGGGGTTTGATAGGATTTTATTGAATCTCAATCCATTCTTGAATCTACTCAAAGTTCAAATCCTTTATCGAATATTACTTTGTTTATATTCTGTCCAAGGTTTGTAGATAATTTAAATTGGCATCAATTGGGAAATTCACAATATGCAGATTTTTCATCATAAAGAAAAAACTCAATCATATTCAATTAAAGGTATGTTAATTATAACATACTCAAATATGTGGTCAAAAATATTTAAAATTTGGAAGTTTAAGAAGTAAATATTGCCAGATAATTACTAGTAGACCACGCAAACATGGAAACCATCTTTGTGTAAAACAGGCTTGTAATGAAATAAACCATACTTGAAGAGGAAAGTATAGAATTTTTCATACCTTTAGATTGTAATCAGTGTTTGCCACAAGCTAATTTCCTGTAGATTGTGTTTTGGTAATAAGGATTGGAGATGAAGGATTCAATAAGCGATTTGACCTAGACCTGAATCTAAGACCAGCTCAGAACCCATCTCTATGTTTTTCACTGCACCAAACCTGTGATATGAACTTAGTATCAAAAGGATTCGGACTTACAGCGCTCATTAAGGAATCCAGCACACTGACTGCAAACGCCGTCCCACAGGCGAAAGGCTGAGTGAGGTACAACTCCGTGTCTGGGTCGTCATCGTCATCTTGGTCCAGGAACTGAACATTGGAGTCATTCACTGTGGGGTTACACGTGTCGCATTACTAATTTCAATCCAGTAACACCAAACCAGGTCTCACAGCATGGTTTGTGATTAGAAAAGCATGGATTGTGTGCTGAAGCAGAACATCAGGCAAACACTGGACTCAGGTGAGGAACGAAAAGCCCAATACAGTGGTTGTGCACCAGAGCCCGACAGATACTGGATTTTTAGGCCAATATTGATGCTGATATTTGACAAGGAAAGAAGCAAATAATGATATATAGGCAGATATAAATAATGATCCCTAAAATGTGGTTATTAAAATATATTTTACAGCTGAAAAGTAAACTTTGCTGGAAATTCATTTATTAAAATCAAAATATATATAAATCAAAACTAAACACACAAATACCTTGGGTTAAGTATAAATAAGACATTTATGTTCTGCGATTTCTTGGATTATCTGACCTTGTGGGCACAAATAGTGATATATCTGTGATATCTGAATTGAATAGAAATTAATCAAACCTGCCCTCTAAAACATAAACCTAAAAACCAACCCTGGCCAGTAATAATTACATTCACGTGCCACAAGTTTGCAACAGAGATTTATGTTCATTGGCGACATTTTGTGCCAAGTCATAACTACTACATTGTTGTTATAGGACGGCACGATGGGATGAGTTTGGGATGCGAACCCTAGGCTTAACTTTGACGCCTGGGTTGGAATCCTGACTCATACCTGGTAAGTGAACCTCAAATATCCCCAGAATGCTGCAACTTAGTAAAAAAAAAACAACGATGTCAATGAACTCGTTCGGACGTAAATTTTGTAACATTGCCAGATCATCAGTTCAACTTATCATTAACCAAGTGGCTTTAGTCGCCACAAGTGGATATTACTGGAAAACAAACCTGAAAAATAGTCATTTTGCAGATACATTTAAAGCAAACGTATCAAACAACATTGGTAGTCTATGTTTTGCAGATATGTTCTGTTCCCGTCAGTATTTTGTCAATTGTAATATTATGTTTAAAAGTAAAAATGTTTTGTTTCGCACATTAGTTACATATGAATGTAATTCTTAGGTGTCAGGGTTGACTAATATAGCAGAGAAATACCAAGGCTGAGCCAATATCAGCTGATATTGTGTCGATGTATCGGTGGGGCTCTATTGTGCACAACAGTCAGCAGCTGCAGATATGGACTGAATGTGAAAATCACTGTATGGTTCAACAAATATTCCTTAATCGCGTACAAATTTGGACAAATTGTTGTTTCTCCATAAACAATGAAAGATAATCTGTCCGGTATTTGTGTCAGGCTTTGTTGCCTCTGCCACATTCCATATCCAGGCCATTCATGCACTCTCATGCCACCATGCATATCGTCAAAGCTCCAGGCCTCGATTCAAAGCAATAAGCCCTCCTGAGGTCAGTATCAAAAACACCAATCTGCCATTGTTTGTCTTGTAAATCCAAGACAGAACTTCCAATTACTTGTACTTGTGTGTCAAACCAAATGAAAGTATCTCATTGCCCCAGAACCTTCTTGAAGATATCTTTGAGCACAAAAACACATGCAAGAGCTGGAAGAGCGTAATGATGTCAAATTTAGAACTGCGACTCGTGCGAGGGCACCACCGCAAAAAATAAACGCCAGTCATATTGACGGGGCTGAGATGAAAGAGGGCACTGGCCAGAGAATACGATCCGACAGAAGATGCTGTGAAAACAGCCACGAGGACTTCTGAGGGATCAAAGGCCTTTGCAATTCTTAGGAAAATAAAAGGGAAAAATTTAGCTTCGAGATAAAGGGCCGAAACAAGACAGGCAATTTCAACCAGAACCAAGGGTAAAATGTGCTCAAAGTGATGCCATGGGAATGGGCCGAGCCGCTTCTGCAGCAAGAGAGAGAGAGAAATCAAAAGGAAGCTGATGTGGAGGCAGCAGCAGTTACAGGACAGAGGCACTTCTTACCCAGCTCTGTTATCATTTGTATGTTGGTCCCACTGCTTTTATCCTGACTGAATGAAATCACAGGCAGTTTTTTGCCTGGTTTTGCTAATGGCGCTAGACAAGTGTTGAGGGAAAAACAGTTACTGAAGCATGTCGGGAAGCAGAGAACATAAAATACTTGACTTTTAGCACTGGCAATTAAACGTTGACAGCCTCTAATGCTCCATTTACACACCAGGTACAAGTGACCCAATTCTTACTCACATGTGGCACATATCAGATACGCGTCGTGATCGTATAAAATACATGGAATCGGACCAATTTTGGGCCAGATTCATGCGGAAATAATTCAGATATGGAAAGGACATCTGTCCATTGTCCACATATGAGTGACAGCGGCAATTCTTGTTGTCGCCCACACCCAAACTGCATCAAGTGCTCTAATTCTTCGTCTCCGTCTTAAAATAGGATTCAGTACGCTAAGCTCTGATTTTTTTGTATGTGCTGTGATTAAGGCAAAAATGTGAGAAAGACATATACATGGGCAGAACTAATAGATTAATAGGAATCTTCAGTGCAGTAATATTACATTGATTTATGCCAATTTCAATCTAATTTCGATGTGAAAAATCTATTTATTGCCTCAATCAGAGTATAATCAAAGTTTTAAGGTGCATGTAAACATTCTGATTGTTGTTGACCTTTTAAAGGAATGAGCTTGTCCCATTTTTGTGTGTTTTTAGTGTAAACTATGTAAATACAGTTATCAGATGTGGGCCAATTAAAATATGATATTAAAAAATCAGATAGACGAATAGAAAATCGGAATTGAGCATTAAGACCTGTTGTGTAAATGTATCCTAAGGCCAGAAATTGTGTTGCTCATATCTGTATAAAACTACATGAAGTGAAAAAAGTGCATACAGTATTTGTACCAAACATAGCAAAGCTTTTCAATTATCGAACACAAATGCCGACATACCAAGCTCCGTTATGATGGGAATGTTTGCTCCAGTTGTGACGGACGTCTGCCTCACTAATCCGTGGACCGGACTGTTTTCGGGGGACGATTTGTCCATTCCCGGTGGCGTGAAGCCTGCACGAACACACATCGTAAAGAAATGTCGGTTGATGCAATATTCAGTATTTCATCAGACGCTACAAACGGGCACATCAGCAGAACAAATGTGTTTGGCTGTTTTATCCATTTTCCAGCCGTCAGTAAGGCATAAAGTTGCTGAGTGTGACGTTACCGTATTCTTGACAAGGTCCAATATTAGGTTATATATTATGGATGTGACGTACTGCTCATTTTGTTTCCCTCAGATTCTGTGTGTGTGCAGACTGAAAACCTTTTACACACACACTGTGTTCAGTATGGGGCCATGAAATAGAAAAATAAGTGACGCAAGATGGAATTCAAATTGACTTGACATTGGTTGCTTTCCTCAGACTGACAAGTAAGCACATTAAATCAGTGATGCTGTATGTATTATACATAGGCCATGTTTTGACATCCATCACTTCCTGCTGACTCAGGCAAACGCAGGGTCATACATGTATTAGAGGAATAATGAAATTGGCAGAGTCCTTTTTCTCTCCGCGGGTCAAAAGGTTTCTAAAAGCACTCAGAGCCAACGAGTGACCATTACTGAGGGCCATCTTTATACAAGCTGCATCATGCAATATTCATAAATTATACGCATTAATATTGTTGTGACTATCTGGGTGACAAATGGAGAGACAGAAAGTAGAGGTGGTAAGTAACAATTGTGAGGTACTTGTACTTTACTCGAGTATTTTGAGTGCTTGTTATCTCTGGAATTGCATTTTACTTTCAAATGACAAAAGCACCTACAACATCGCTAATATCATCCTTTATTTTCTTCCTTCCCATCCCCATTTGTTTTCTTATTTCCCTTTACTCCTCCATCATCTTGGATGTTGGAAATAACTGCTACACAAAGCCAAACCAATGAGCTAAACTAGTCTAAAATCTCAGGAAAGCCGCAGGGTTGGGTGGCACAAGTCTTGTCCGTGTCTTAATTTAGCTACACTTGCTTGGTTGTTATTAATTGCACTTCACATCACAATGTCTGGCAGTAATCGCAACCTGATGTTGGACTAAAATACTGAATAATGCAGGTTTCATTAGATTCTGCCTTATTAATAATGAAGCATTTTCCAATGTGATATTGGTACTAAACTAAATTCAAAAATCTCAAAACTTCTCACGTCACTGTGAGTAATCTGTGCCTGGCCAGGTGAGGCTTTCATGCCAGGCTTCGTGTTTGTTGCCACCATTTACATCAGTGAGGAAAGCTGTTGTAACAGTAACCTGGGGAAGAGTCACCTCGGGTTTACTGTCAAACACAGTGACAGCAGGTCACCCAGGCAGCACCCAGTTGGAAGGAGGTCCTTTGTGCCAGGGTGCTGTCCCTTCCAGGCAGTGCACTGAACTATGATCGGGCGCTCCTTACCTTGGGAATTAGCCTGCAAGAGCCCGATGCTGTCGTCAAACAGCATGGATTTGATGTTGAGCGACGCCAAGATGCACTCTTTGTCCTGCAGCGATGCGTCGTCAATATTGTTCTGATTGGCTGACAGGATGACACACATGTCGCACAGGTTGATGTTGACAGCCCTCAGATCTGCCCGACTCAGCGGTGTGCCCTTTGGGACGAGACGGGAGCAAACTTTGTTATCTCACCTGCACAATACAGCAAATAAATAAAGGTACGGCGACTGGAGTGTGCAAGTGTGACACAGGGCTCATTATTTTCAGTTTTACAGTTAAAACCATTGAAATGTTCCAACAGGTGGAAATTGGAAGAAAAAAAATTATAAGAAATTCTAGCAGAAATTTGATAGTAAATATAGCTTAACTGTTTATTGTTCTTTAGGAAATAAATCTATGTGAAATTGCTTTAAATGGATTTGTGTCTTTAAAAAAAATGTAATTGGCAAAGTGACAAATTGGTAAAATAAATGATGAGCCTTTAAAAAAACAAACAACCCAAACAAACCCAGATAAAAATCAGATTTTAAAAATACCATTAGAGGCAGAATTATTTCTTATTATTTTGAGGGATCTCTTATTTTCAGCTTTATATACAGTATATTTATTTTTAAAAAACTGAATTAACCTGTATCTGTATTTTACATATTATTAAACTGGTGAAAATTGGATTTAAACAAATAAAAGCATCTGGATGAAAATGAGATTATCTGAATTTTCCTTTATTAGTGATTGGTGTTTGCGAGTACTTACAGGAAGAATAGAGACTTTAGGAAAGTTATGAAGAGTCTCCCACTCCCTCTTCAGATACTCCAGGGAGCCCACAAACACAATGTGCTTCAGTTCATGGTAGTGAAAGTTGCTCGCTCTCAGTGGCATGACAAAGTTTCGGAGACCAATCAGTGCAGATTTCACATCTCCGAATATACACACGACCACGTGGCCGCTCAGAACCGTCATGGCCGCTTCACTCCGAGTCTGAGAGGGGGGAAAAGAGGACAAAGGAGAGGAATGTTTGTATGTTTTCTGGTAAATTTCACCTCTTTCAGTTACT
The DNA here is from genome assembly GCA_900312555.1 of Lamprogrammus exutus. NCBI lineage: Eukaryota > Metazoa > Chordata > Actinopteri > Ophidiiformes > Ophidiidae > Lamprogrammus > Lamprogrammus exutus. Next base: position 2,447 of record OMOW01008488.1, on the reverse strand, counting down.
TTGTAAAATATATCATGCAGCACATCACTGCAATTTGAAAAGTGGCATATGAATTAGTACAAGAAATATTCTATGCACAGGGCTCCGTGTAGCAAATGATGTGTCAAACACCTCATTACGGAGTGTTTAAGTGCCCTGTCAACCTCTGATGGCGCTTTGTGACACGACACATCTGTCACCGGGGAGGAGAGTGTCGGGGACAAATGACGTGTGGGGAGTGATCGAGTTCTACCCACCAAGATGACCTTCTCGATGTCTTTGGACGGGCACCAGTGAAACATCCCCGTGGAGTCGTATTTCTTTACGTTCTCATCCATGCTCTCAATCTGTTCATTCCCCGGGATGAGCAGAGGGTCGTGTCTAATCAAACACAAAGATGGGGAGGGATGGAAAAGGCCTTAAATAACATCATCATCATAACTGTGGTATCTTAATATTACAGAGAAATGAATACATGATAAAGCTGAGCTTGATATGTACGCAATCTACGTCTACCTCTGCAGTACAATTTCCGGGTACTTGCAATTTGAATCTTAACATTTGGTGCAGCTTTTAATCTAGTACTTCTCATGGGCATTCAGCAATGATATGTTGTAGTTTTTATTCCACAACATTAATTGTGTTACTTTGCAAATCAAGATTCTACATAAAAAGCATATACTGTGTAGTATGTTCATAAATAAATAAAGATACTTAAAACAGTGAATACTTTGATGCTTGGAAACATTTTCCTGCTGATAACTTCAAATACTCTAAAAATCCAATCAAAATGTCAGATCAGCCTAAAAATACACACAGTAACAATGTCTAACATTATCTATGTTAATATTCTGAGAATGTATGACGCTTTTTGTCCTTTTAAGATTCAATATGTGGTCTAAACATAAACAAAAGGATCCAAACCAACAAACTTTTCCATAACTTTTTTAAGATACGAGAGCAGAGTTTGGGGAATATTGAGGAATCTCTTCATTGTTTTCCCTTCTCAGGTTCTAGTTTGACTTACTAACAATATTACAATATATATACAGTATATATTTTTTAAATTCCATGACTTTTTGAAAACTTAAGGGATATTTCAAAATGTTCTAAAACATTTCCAGACCTGAAAAGCACATTTTCCAATTCCACAACCTTTCCAAGATTTGACAAACATTCAAAAAGCAGATTTTCATTAATTACACAAACTTCAGTCTTGTTTGAATGTTGCTTGAATTTACATTATCGACTGGGACTTGTGATAATGTACTGTACCTGGAAATGTATTTTTCTATTGTTTTATTGCTTTTAATTCTATGTCCTGACTACTTCTGCCGCTTAATAAAATGTGTGCAATCTCAAAGTACATTTCCA
>OMOW01008424.1:1784-14178 GCA_900312555.1 Lamprogrammus exutus | reverse complement strand
ATTGTTTGAATAAATAAAAAAAACAAGGGAGGAAAATACAGGTGGGGGGGGGGGGGGGGGACCAGACAGTCTGCACTGATCACAACCACGCCCACCAGCCCACTTTTTTTATATCATCATCACTGCACAACAACATCATCAAAACAAGCCCCAGGACCACTCTGTTGCCAGATTATTGCTGTTATTTCAAAGAACTGAACAGAACAAACAAACAAACAAACAAACAAACACAGACTGTACCTGCTAAGTGAATCATGTACAGGATGCAAACAGGGATTAAACCCAACACTTAATATAGGTTTTCATACATGTGTGTTCATGTTAAGAACTGCATGAGTTATCTAAACAACAAAATATTATGTATTAAAGTACATTTTGTGTGGCGTATGGGCTGTGGGCTCACATATTCGGATGAGTAACCTAAAAGACTGAAATCTTTATGTGTTTACTTGTTAAAAGTGATGGAAAAGCAACTAAGACCTGAAGTCCATGGAAGCCGAGCACAGCTTACATCATGCTTATCTAAAAGCACACGATGCTACTGGTCCATAAAATTATAAATCTTATATTCTGTCACTGTCAAGCTACATCTCATACAGTACATAATGCCATATGAAGCATGCATATCTGTTAAATCTATGGTAACGTACTGTACCATCTATTTCAGCAGGAGTAATCATCATTTTGTGCTCGCAGGCAGCCACAAAATACGTAAATAATAATTGAACATTTGAATGGATAACTAAAGACATCAGATATAAGACAAATCCTTTTATTTTAATATAATCAAGAAGTTCTGCATATTTACTCAAAACCCCAAATGTTAGCTTCAAGTTATGATCAGTAGTCTAATAAGTTGTATTGTACATGTACGCAATTACAAATTAAATTTTCCTTTATTTCTAAGGTTTATTTTTAAGGTTTATCTTGATTTTATTTTTTGGACATAAAACATCTTCTCTCAAATCAAATCATCTGACATAAAATGAGGCTGAGGGCTGGAATATTATGACTGAGGAGACTCTGTGGAGTCAAAGGACCTTCAACATGTCAGCCACTGCGTCTCCTTAAAACACGATCGAAGGGATTTACTGTGTTGTTTGTACATTTTTCACAATAAGACAAACAGTGAGCCCAGACAGTGCACGTGTACAAATCAAACTTTATTTTGAAAGTCATCTTAGATTATTTTACACAGTAAAATCAGACTGAACGTAATGCCAATCAACTCATCAATTCATGTAGAAGCTGATATTTACTGAATGCGTGTAATTATTTTCTAATGTCACATTTTGTTACACTTTATGCTCCTGTACACATACTTAAATACACACGTCGCATTTTAACTTCCATTGCAGGTTGGAACGGTAATTTACAGACACCAGATGGAGCAATTCGTCATTAGATTAACCCTCCGCACTCCTGTCCAGCACATTTCCCCCATTGGATTGGCTGAAATTAAACCTCAGAAAGTTCACATCTTTGACGAAACTCAATTATCAACATCCTTTTTATTAATAATGATAATAATAATAATAATAATAATTACATGTAGTAAAGACAAAAGAGAAGTTATAGCTGTGATTTATTATAGCAGGAAAAACACAGGCGTAACTAGCAATGGTTCTATTGCGTTCCAGATGTGCCACTGAGTAGCATGCACAATACCAGGACCATCTCACGCAGCTAAATGGAATGCAGCCATTAATAATGTTATTGATTACTCCTGATTGTCAATGAGGAGGAAACATACAGCAAAGATTCCCAATCTATCTAATGAAAACAAATCGGAATGTCAATAATCCTCTCTCTCACACGCCCCAGCACAGAGTGGAAGAATGATGATCTTCCTCCTCTAATTATTGATCTCCGTCAATTGTGACCTCACTCCTGACTCACTTTCGTCACCTGGGCCACCGCCTGGCTTCTCTCAGATAGAGTGGCCACTGCCCTGATATTTGTCACAACATTTGCGGTGTTACAGTGATGACGCACTCCCTCGGTCCGGCTGTACTGGCTGTCCCTCCCACAGATTCTTCCCATGATGCCCCTGTTCACTGCCGGTGACAGCATCAGCATGATTACAGGCTCCAGAAAAACGTTACAGGAGATCGTCAGCATGACGTCTCTCCTCCACGAAATATTGTCCCACATCACAAACCCCGCAATGTGTGAGGCGTTGTAGGGGGCATAGCACACCACAAACACAGCTAGTGTGGAGAGAGCCACAACCAGGACCCTCCTCTTCCCCGAAAGGGGCAAATTTGAGCGCCACACCAGAGTAACACAACGTGATGTGCAAAATGATGTCACCATCAAGGGCAGAAGGTACAGGAGGAAGGCCATCTCCAGACGCAAAGGCAGCAGAACGGCCAGCTGAGAGGCATTGAAGTGGTCAAAGCAGGCCGAATTGTCTGGCGTGGTGGAAACAAAGTGAACCCCTCCTTCAGCCACCAGGGCAATGGCAAGGTGTGAAAACACTGCGGCCCACAGGGCGGCACTGACGAAGCAAGAGATACGAGCACAGCGGTATCGCTTGTAGATAATTGGAAATGCGATGCTGAGGTAGCGGCCCACCGTCACGACGGTGAGGAAGAGACAGCTGCCGTAAAGAGAGGAGAAGAGGAAGAAGCTGTACACAGGGCAGACGAGCGCTGGCAGACTCCACTCCTGAACCAAAGTCTCCAGGGCCTTGACGGGCAGCCAGGCCACGAGTGCCAGGTTGGCCACGCACAGGTTGAGGGCGTAGACCACGTTGGGTGTGGCGCCGCGTTTGCGGGCCTTGCGCACATACACGAAGAGGACCAGCAGGTTGGCAGGCAGGCCCAACAAAAAGGTGAAGGAGTAGACGGTCAGAGCGACATAATCTTCAACGGCTATCTGCATGTCTTTGGCTCAGCTCATGGAGAAACGGCGACGCATCCAATTTACCATAAACACATCAGCTGACAGGAAAATCACAGCAAACATAGCGTCCTCGTGTCCTTTGCCTCCTCTCCATCTATAGATCCAAGGATCTTTTCCAAAAGGTAAAGGTTTCTCTCATCGTCAGACTTCACACTGAGACAGTCACTGCATCTCTGAGGAAGGTGACGGCGGTGATGCATGTGGGCACAACATCAGATAAGGAGACGTATCCGCTCATGCAGAAGTAGGGGCGTTTAAGAGGCACCAGGCTGCCTTAATTGCCCTTTCAGCGGAGGGCAACAGACAGGTAGCATCTGGGCCCTTAAGTGAAATGATTCAGAATAATTCAGCGCGTTCAGGAAGCACATGGTCGCCCTGTCCAAAGCCGAGGCAGCAAAAACGAAGAGGAGGGCCGGGCAGTAAAATCATAAAAGCGCTAAAGATGATGGTCGATGCGAGGAGAGGGGTGGGGTGGGCTCTGCGATATGGCGAATTGTTTGTGACAAGAGGGTGCTTCTCTGTGTTTTATGGCATAGAGAGAATTATGTCTGTGTGTGTGTGTGTGTGTGTGTGTGGGCACAAAGGCCTTTTGTGGAAGAAAATGGGGCAGAAAATAAGCAGGACCTGTTGCAGAAGCATTTTTCACGGTGACAGATTCTAGGAAACGTTTTTCCAGGAAAGGACTTTCGCGGTTAAAAACAGAGCTGCAAATTATTGATCGATTACTGAGTTGAAGGCTTATCTATTGGCTGAAATTGATTGTAATATATGGATAAAATGCAGTGCAGCTTTGGTGAAAGCTGAAAATCATCGCTAAATAATAGATGTAGATTAAATAGATACATTTTAGTTATGAGAACATCTGAGCTGGTTTCAGGTTGGAGATGAATGTTTTCGACCCAATGACACGAAACATCTCGAAAATCATTTTTAGAGATGCTGTTTTATTTTATAGTCTGGGTAAAAGCACGGCCACGATCTCCCCATCCAAAATCCCCATAAAGTGACACAAACAGAACCATTTGCAGACATTATAAGTGAGACCTTTATTGTCTCAGAGACTTGTTTGCCCGATTTTTTATCTGCGTTGCGTATACGGCATGAGTCAAAGCTCACATCATAATCACGTCTACATGCTCCATACAGCGTCCACTGATCAAACAACCGTGAGGATAAACAAAGCCATTAAAGCTAATGGTCGATAAAAGTAATGACCATAACCGCGCACGAACGTGAGCACTTTCACTTGTGCAATTTTGTGCGCAATTACCAAATTGTAAAGTAGATAAATACAATGAAATGCCTCAGATGCCTTCTTGAGTAAATGTTTAATTGAAGTCAGAAACAAACAAGTCAGCAGTATAAAACATATTATTGTTCATTTACCACAACTGAGTCTCTAATCTATGTAGTCTACTGTATGCCACACACACAGGTCTCATTTACACTTTGCATTAAAATGTGACGTCTGTATCCTAGTTACATAATCTGGATGACATCCAATGCTGGGATTTGTACTAAAAAGCGTTGTAGTTATCTGGATTCTGCCTGCATTGTGATTGGATCTCAGTATGCCGCTTTAAAGCCTGTATTTCCTCCTTGCTACTGTAAATGGAGGAGCTTAAACTAAACAACCACAATGCCAGACATTTAATTGGATTGGATTGTGCACTGTGAGCATTTACAACATGCATTGAATTAACATGCATTTTTCCTTATCTAGCTCTACATCACATTGTCATGCGAGGTGTAAATGTGGCCACAATGAAAATCTGAACACAATGAAAGTTCCAGTTGATGTAAAACAAAATAATAGGAAAGTATTTTGTCCTTTATCACTAATGGGAATACTGTAATTGGTCACCTTTTCTGTTTATTTGTGCTATTTGTGCTGCATTGATGTGTCAGAACAGACAGAACATTTTCAGTCACCAGCGACAAAAGATCAATGAAAGCTGGATGATTTGTAAACATTCAGTCAGAGATTAAAAAATACATTAATTGCAAATCCTCCTGCTGGATTTCCATCTTTTACTGAGCCAAAAGCTGCAGGTTGCTCCTCCCGCTGGAGTTTGTGAGTGGGACCAGAGTCACCTTGGTTCTGTCTGTGCGGGAGGCCAAAGTGAGGCGACCGCGGGTGTTCACGCTTCTCTGTTCCAGAGACAGAGCTTCCTGTTTTCTGGAGAGATCCTGCAACATGCGGGCATGATGGAGCTGCATCTTCTGCAGAGAGTGCCTGAGTGAGAAACATAAGGGGAAATCAAAGTTCTAGACTGTTGTGCATTATTTACTATAGCTACATACTATATATTCCCTATTTACGCTTTTTTTTTTAATTTAAATAACTAACCTCTATAGTTTCCTATTAGTGGGATAGGCTGGGTTTAAACACAAAATCATTTACATACACACTACTATAATAAATCCACCATTCATAAAATGTACAGAAATAAAAAGGTGGATTAACTGTTAGGATCAAGCATTAGTGAGATAAACTACATTTCCACTGTACAGACTGAGCGACTCACTGAGCTTCGGACAGCTTCTGTTTCAGCGCCGTGATTGTGGCCTCCAGCTGATGGACTTCATTAACGAGACCGTGCTGAACCTGGAAACAGACCAGAATCAACCAATAAGAAAACACTGCCAATAAATACCAATAAAATGATACATTTGCTACATGTGCTGTATACAAACCTCATCTCTGCACAGGTCCATGCCTGGTCTGCAGGTCCTGTTCTCCAGTCTGGTATGAGCCAGTTTCAGGCAGGCCGTCTTTGCCTGCAGATCCTCATCCAGCCCCTGGATGTCGCTCTCCATGTCTCTCATCTCATCTTCAGTCTGAAACACAGACAGACAGACAGACTTGGACGTGTCAAACACAGGTGTAATGAATATTACAGTCGCTCGTTATACATGATGGGATCTCTGGCAAACACAGAGAAGCTATAGAAGATGGATTATAACAAAGGTTTGTGCATTAATTATTCTGAAATAGTTCAACTGATATATTGGATAGTCTGCATTTTATACCAATTCCTCACTCATATTATGGTAAATGCACACTAACCAGAGATTTCACAGTGGTCAGTCATGCTGCCTGTTGTGTTCAACATAACACACATTCAACACTTCAGGCCATTACTGTGAGAGTAGGTAGGTTTGTACTTTAGCATATACCTATCTGGGAATGCATACACACACATACGTGATCAAATTACTCACATTTCTTATTTGCCACTCCAGCTCGTCGCGGGCCTGCTCCTCGTGGTGATTGCGCTTGCGGAGAGCAAACTCTGTGGCATTGCACTGAGTCTCCAAATCATTCTGCAGCTACAGAACCCAGGATTGAGAAACAATAAATCCCACAGGCCTAAACAAACAGTTTGCATTAAACTACATAGGAGTAGGATCGACACGAATTGCATCTCAAATTAGACTCAAGTTGTAAATTTGCTGACTTGACATATCCTAAAAAGGCCTGCAACCCAATTTTGACTTGGACACCACTGATTTGTGTCTTCACTCTGACTTGAGCCTTGAACCTTTTGCGTTGACTTGTCACATGATTAAGGACTCGACTTGAATGCCAAGACTTGAGACTTACATGTGACTTGCAATAGCTTTGGTGTTAGGTTGTAATATAGGTTTGCAACAAAGAATGACACGATTAATGCAAGAGTAACTAATCTGCATGTCACTTGACACTACCTGGGCTCTGGTGAGACTCATCTCCTCCCTCATCTCTTGCGACACCTGCATGGCCTCCTGAGCACGAGCAACGTTATACTGGCTGAACTGGAGCCACTCCTGTGGGGTGGTGGAACTGAACACAAGTCGACACAAAGACGTTTCTGTATATTTCAAGTTAGGTGCGGAGGCTGTGTTTTTAAGTCCTCAATTGAAGGAAATGTGACAGTTACAGAAGAATAAAATGTCAAGCCTCTTAAGCCGCTCTGTAACGATGAGCAAGAATAGAAGAAAAAATCAGTTCAATTTCATTCATCTAGGGGAGTAACATTTTTCTACTTTTGCACTTTTAAATCACTCTGCACCACTAAAAAGGTTCAAATGTTTCAAGCACATCCTCATGCCCGTTTACCCTGTGGGTATGCGAGTGGGGTTGGTCTTCAGGGAGATCTGAGGAGTCTTTATTGTAAGTGACAAACAGGTCATATCAATGTCCAGGGTATCCATCTTGTTCTGGAGGTCAGAGGTTAGCTGATGCCGAATCTCCTGCAGAACACTGAGAATCACAACAAAAAACAACAACACCAAAATTCAATCAAACGATTATAACCCCATTATCATAATCAAATTGATTGTCAGGACTTCTAATATAAGAACTGATAATAACTACATCCAAGTTCATGTTTTCTGATAATAAGTGAATTGATTCACTCACATTAACAAAATCTTTTTTTAAATTGTTGGCATTATTTTGGATGAGTCTGTACCGATCCATAATTCTCATAATTGTTTTGGGATTTGACTGGTAAAAATATGTTTTAAATATATTTAATCATAAAACCAATTTAAAAATGAATAGAAAATATGAAAAAATTCTATATGATATAGAAAATATTTCTACTGATTTCCTTAATAATAATGATTGATTGATTGATAGCCTCAAAAAGGCACACCAATTAAAAAAAGGATATTTTAATCCACAATAATGGCTCATCGAGACAGTAAAAAATGGGTGTAATTTGTGTTCCATGATCTCATTGCTAGAGAGATCAAAGGAAAAACACCAACAAAGATAAGTGTCAGTAACCAGGACAACACTTGTATCTCCTCACCACAGATGCTCAAAGGCTCTGTCAGTGTGCTGCTGCAGAACCTGCTGCACTCTCTCTATCAGCTCCACTTCCTTCTTCAGCTGCTCCTCCACAGGGTCGCTGACCAGCTCGAACCCTCGCCGTCCGTCACGCAGGGTCAGGCATTCCACGTTGACCTCCAGAGGAACGGCGGTCGCTGCCAGAGCGTACTCGGTCTGCTCTTTGCTCTGTCCAAACACACACCAACACTCAGGGTCACTCCAGTCTCATCCAGGAGGTGAAGTTCTTCAAAAACTGGAATCTGTTTACTCAAAAAGGTTCACATATTCTATCTTCAGTGACATAACACCTACACACACATACACAGGTAGAAAGGTCTGGAAACTATATTTTTTGGGTGGGATTTGGAATTTAGATGGGGGTTTGTTTTATCTTAAATGCACAATTTTCCCTTTCACAACATATGAAACAAATAACTTTAGAAAACTTCAACTTCACCTGTGGAAAAAAAGCTGAAATGCACAATCACTTTTTATGACATTTCTTTGCAAAATTATGATTTTCATATTACTTACATGTGACAGAATCACATGCAAATTTCTTACAATCCACATTTCATATGTCAAAGAATAATCAGAATATACAAACTACTTGTAAGGACAAACTACGTTGTGTCAGGTTTTCGAGTTATGAGTCAGGAAAAAGTATCATAATGAGCAGTTATTAAAGCTCTGTTGCAGATGTTTGGACATATGAAATCACCAGAGTTAGAGCTTCCATCTCTTCGTCCACTTTCTGTGCGCAGGCCTCCAACGTATCCTTCCACCGAGCAACATCCCAAACTCGATCACTCAACCTGCGAGAGGTATCACTTTCATCCCAGACTGTCTGCAGAGAAAAGTTGCGATAAACAATATAAAGGAAAAAAAAGAAAGATTATTTTGGACTAATACATGGTGTTATGCAGAAGTTGCATTTTCAACAGTTTTTAAACCATGAATTACATCTTAGAAATCCTTCTTGATTATTATAGCTTCCTAATAAACCCAAACCCACCTGACTGTTGGTCTGGTTACGCAGAGTCCTCCCTTCCTGCCTGATGACATGAGAAACATGTCTCTCATGTTGTGCAGTGACAGAAAGCTGCTGGTTGTTGCCGGTCCAGTCTGGCACTGTGCGGCGCAAACCAGACTTTACTGGGAGAGCAGACATCCCGCTGCTGTGGCATCAAACAACCAGAGGCACAAGCTGCTGTGAATATGGTTTGGTTTTGGCTTTGACAGAAAACAGAAAACAGGCTGATGACTGAGGTGCTGTATTTACTGCATGACTGCTATAATTGATGTGAGTGATTGTGTATTTTGAGAGACTGTATATCACTACATTTAGTAAGTACAGTCCATTACAGTTACAGCGTAAATGTTGAACTCTTTCTTCCACTTACTGCATTTGATGGCTATAATGAGTAGCTAGTTAACTTGTGTATAAGGTTTAACATTCAAATTACCAAAACGTGACAACCTCATACAATCTGCCGCATTTCTGTAGTTTAAATCACCCAGTGGATGCATGTAGAAGCACTTAGAGCCGACACAACACTAAAATACTGCTTAAAAGTCGATGCATCAATAATTACCCTGAAAGGAATAAGAACTTTAGCTTTTGCGAGTGTAAATTTTACAGCTAATACTATCATAAGGCCACCAGGGGGCCACAGCTGGACACATTTAAAATGCCCTATTGTATTGTTTTTTATAACAGAAAAATGATTTATGTAAAGACTGTTGTGTTTTTGTTGTTGTATTGGTACTTTCCAATAAAAGGTAACAATGCTTATACGAGACATTAATTACATTTTGCCCGCTTCCTTTGTTTTTGTTTGGCGATTCCAGAATTTGTAGCATTTTTTAGATAATAACATAATAACACCATTGATATTTGTGATTATCGCTTTTATTCACATCACACAACATTGTGTATGGTTAAAAGTTACATATAGAGCAAAAATATTTTGAGAGGAATCTCACTTCGGCAATTGGACATTGTCAAATTAAAATGAATGACGACAATAACACGTCGTTTATGAAAGAACAAAGACGATAAAATGTCATAAAACAGCTCAAATGTATTTTATCTCCTTGTTTATGTTTGTCGCTCTGATAAGTCATAAATTGCTGTGTGCAGCTACTTTCGCAACTTTACTACTATTTACTTTTTCTGTAAACGAAGAGCTTCATAACTAAGCCAGTGACGCAAAGTTTTAAAGGCTCATTATCAAAGTCTTTTCTCGCAATATACTCACCAATTCTACAACGTTCCGGTGGTCCGCGAGCGCTGCTCTTCCGGACAGCTCAGGTTTCCTATAGCAACAGGATCGTCTCCAGGCAACAGGCTGACGTAATGTTCTCCGGGGCCTAAGTCACCGATACTTAATAATTAAAATAATAGGTAGCGTCACCGGCTCTTACGTCCAATTTGTATAATTACACTGTAAATGTAAATATGAAATGAAACAAAAAATAGAAATACGTAAAATTGTAAATGTAAATAAGAACAAATAAACCCTAAAAAAAATTAATTATATACACTGTAACTGTAAATAAAAATAAACGAATTAATTGTAAGTGTAAATAACAATTTATTCCAAAATGTTTCACTTAACTACCGCTGGCCTGCTGCTGGAGGGAGAGTGGCAGCAATTTCAAAACAAATACTTTACACATAATAAAACGTAGGCATTCCTGAATAATAACCAAACACTTGGGTATAAACACGGCAGTTTTATTGTCGTATCAGAATTAGTCATGCCAGTGGTTACAACTCATGCTGTGGTGACTTTAGTGTAGACAAAAGCTGGTTAGTTACTATCATCTCTCACATCTAAACTACGATCAGCGGCCTCGTGGTTTTGCAGTCTTATCAGCAGCAACGTTTTCTGTATGAATTGGAAAAAGATCTACAGCGCCACCTCAAGTCTCTGATCAAATGCAGCAGGACTGGTGGGCCAAACAGAGACAAAGAAACACATGACTTAAAACTCCATTTTTTTTAGTGCATTACACCACCATCCTGTCATGATTAAATGCCCGATAAAAAAATTCGCGTTGAAAGCCGTCTTCATATTCTCATTTTACTATGCACGATGCACACAATGTGGGCACTGCGCTCTATGTAAAGACTTCATTAAGTTTGGGAACCACTTGCCAGTGCACAATCCCAATTACCTGAGCTATGTTTACACCTACATCTCCAACAGGCTTCTACTAAGGCCTGGCACTAAAAACAAAACCTCCATGTCTGTACTATCTAATGACAATTGATTATTTGACTGCCAGAAAAAATTGTTACTTTATACTGACACTGGACCACGTTTATAAAGCTTGTGATCTCTCTCTGGTGCTTTGAGAGACTCAGACTATGTATATACACACACACACACACACATACATGGTCCACTGTCAGTATACTAATCTCAGCAACAGCGCTGACTGTGTGTCAAAGTACCTGATTTGCCAATGATGTGTTCACAAGAGAGAGTAAATGCAAAGTTCAGTTTCACGTTTTCGTACTGATCTCTACTGCAACCACTTCTTCCTTTCCGTGTACGTATTCCTTAAGAGACTAATAAATAAAACGTTAAAAAAAACCACAAGGAGCTTTCATTCATGTCACTTAGTAGTTTGAAGCACTGCAAATGTCAACGAAAAATGAAAGGAAAAAGCTGCAGTAGGATAAAAAAAAAGGTGAAGGGTTAAAAAGTAAACTGTCTGTGTAAGGTTCATAATTTAAAAGTAAAAAGGACATTTGGTGCAAGCATGGTGGTGCTTCAGTTCGCAGAATTCAGGTTTCAGTCTGTGAACAACTGGAGGAGAAGGAGGAGGAGGAAGAGGAAGAAGAGGAATAGGCATTTTCAGTCTGTCACTGTTCTTGTCGGAACTCTTGTGAGAGCTTTTGAGGTCCAGTTTTTGGATACAAATCATCTCCCACACATCTTCTTTCCACGCATTGTTCGGGTGGGTGTTGAGTGTGTGACGTTGTGTTTGACACGGAGCGTGTCCAGTCCATCGGTCAACAATCACTGCGGCGTTGCGTCGCCGTTGATTTCTACGCCGTGCTGCTGCAGCTGCGCTCGAAGCAGCGCGTTATCGTTCTTCAGCTCCTCGAGCTGCGAAACGAAACAGATCATTAGACACTGGGAGAGAAAACGGTACTATTTAACTTAAAACCCAGCATTTTAATTCTTAAAAGTCAGGTGAGGTTGGTGAGAAATGCACCTGTTGTCTAAGCAGCTCGTTGTCCATCTCTACTCGCTCCACCTCTTTGTAGCTCTCCTGCAGTTGCTGGTTACTCTGACGCAGCTCGCGGATGTAGTCACACGCTTTGGACAGGATGCCTCCTTTGCTCTGAGGAACACAATAAAGTGACGACGATGAATCACCAAATGTGTTAAAAGTGACTCGTTAAACAGACTTTATGCACGACGCAGTTCTATTTTAAAAGTGCATTCCAGCAATGTGAAGAGAGAGTCAGAGCAGGAAACATGACGCAGATGCAAATTCAGAATGATGACAGCTACATAAAACAGGCACCTCTGGGCCAAAAGGGGCAATTTGGTGACCTCAACGTGAATGAATTGAAACGCGATCTCTCGTTTTTTTTAGTTTTTTTTTTACGTCGACTGGTTTCCACATAGCACTGGAACACTC
>OMOW01008378.1:1631-11922 GCA_900312555.1 Lamprogrammus exutus | reverse complement strand
TAGTTCTTATTATTTTTAAATGCACAATGTAGAACTTTTGCAAGGAGTAAAAGGTTTTTTTTTTAAAGTGCCATGATCCAAAGTTTGAATTAAGTTTCTAGCATGAGTATAATAAAGTCCGAGTAGGGCTCAGAAAGCAATGAAATTCCCTTGACTTTCATAATAAACTGGAATAGGTGCACCAACCACCCCCAGCAGCAGGGACCCAAGTCACAGTTTTATCAGCCTCTGCACAAAGCTTCTGTGGAAATTAGAGAATAGAGGCACTTTGAAAATGTTACATAAATAAAACCAGTTGCCAGCAATTATAAAACAAATATTACTTCTCCAATCTCTATTAGTTTAAAATGGCTTATTTCTTTATTCATGACCCTTCACACGTGTGCATTTTTGTATGCAGGCAGTTGCCCTTCCTACCTTTATGCTATGACTGATCAGCATTGCAGGATTAACAGATTTAGCCTCCATCCTTTATATCAGCTCATCTTTGTATCTCCAGACACTTGAGTGCTTTTTGCTTCCTTGACACATGCGGCTGGCATCAGGGCTGTTTTGGAGTGTAAAGGAAGCAGACAAAGCCCATTAGACAACAGTCAATACACCAGAGATTCAAAGGTGGAAGAGAAAGGCAGCTGTCTGCTGTCATTTCAATTACACTGTATGAGAAGTAAATATTATATATATATCCAAAATTTAAAAAAATACTTTTATTGTTTCAGTAAAATTAACATCAACAGCTAAATTAGTTTTATTTTAGATTTTTGATTGAGATATCACTACTTTGACTCAAGTACGGATTCAAGGTACTTTATCCACCACTTGACTGCCTCATGTGACTAATTTAGATGTGGATTAAAACGTCACCAATCATCTGGTGTCAACTCTCTGTTTTTACAGATAGTTACAGACAGTCCTAACCGCAGGTCAGGTGTCTGGTCGATTGATTCTCTACGGCCTGCAGCAGAAGTCCTGTGATGATTGTTTTGTTGGGAGGAGTTTAAATAAAGGCTGATGTTATGAGGCTGAGACTGAGACACACTGAAGGCCACAATGAGAGTCACAGCCCTGCTTACCGCCTCAGCTTTATTCCTGCAGCTGCTGATACCTGCAACTACTGGAGACAAAGCAACATGCAAAGTGATATGGTAGAGTATTTTTATTTATTTTTTATACCACAGTTATGGAGTAATTTAGGAATGTTGTGAAATTGATTCTGTGCTTTGTGCAAAAATAGAAATGATTTCTGTGATGATAAATCTTCACTCAGGATGTTTAAGATATCCTGTGTTGAGCCTCACGCCGCCCTGGTGAAACAGGTGAAGGCTTGGAGCACAAAGAAGTGTCGCGATGAACAGGAGAAGTGCATGTACGAGGTAATAAAGCAATTTGGGGTTTAACATTTAACCAGCAAAAATGGAACTGAAGTTGCACTGTTATGATATATTGCTGTATGAAATGGCCTCACTTGGATCACTGGTGTAACATTTTTTTGTTGTCTTATCAGATAGTAAATGACTCGCCAACAAGCCTTCAAATCATGCACAAATCCCCAAATACACAGAAGGTCAATGCCATTGCGTTTATATTCAACCCACCAACAGCACCCAACTTCTGCAAAGTGGCAGTAGGTTTTGTCTTATGACGATCAAAAACCAGTAATTACTAGCCGTGTAAGCTTGTAACTTGCATTTGAACTGTGATTTATGTTATTTTCAGGCGACTACCACCGCAAAGTCTAGGAATGGCACCGAACCTAATGACTACTGCCTCCTCTACAACCTTATAGATGGTACGAGATTCATTCTGTAAACATCCTTCATCCTGTAACTAATTGCAATCTAACTGGAAATGTTGTGTGCTGATTCATATTTATGATCACCTGTCTGTCTACTTTAACAGGAAGTGGACTGACTGAGGCGGCAGGCTACAGAGAGATTGTCAATACCGCAATGTGCCCTCCAAAGGACTTGGCAAGATGCAACAATCGATACTAGTTCTCTGTCCTGCATTGATAAGTTCAAAAGGTGAAAATTAAAACACCTCCACCGAGGCAGCACAACCCTACTTATTATAACAAGCAATGTTCTTTAATGTTCTTTAATGTGTACGTGGATGCTGATCTGCATCAAAATGAACATGGCCGTGATTTGTGCAAAGATGAGTTGTATAAAATGTCCAGTGAATCAACTGCACAATACTTTTTTTTAAAGTAATAAATTGTACTAAAAATTTAATATATGTAATTTGTTGGAGATTAGATATAGTAGATCAACATGGAGTAGAAAAAAAAAACACAATACTGGAAAATGTGTTGGATGGAAATGGTTTGTCCTGCGTGGATATATTAATCCTGAATCAATAAATCCCAAATTTTTACTTTGGCGTGTAGCCTAAATTTTCACCAAATTCCCATAAATATTGAGGGTTTTTTTGTTTTTTTTGCCAGATACCTGCCCATGGTGGAGAAAAGAAGACTTCAACTTAGTATTAACTTAGTATTTGTCCTGCTTGAGTGTCCCTGTCAGGGGATTCCAGTAGTTTATGCAGGTTTGCATTGCTGCTGAGCTTTAAACATGTAACTCTGCTTGCCTGGTGACATATGCATGAATTGTGTTTTGTGTTTGTTTCTGTTTTCCTGCATTATTAAAATCAAGACATATGAAAATAAGACAAACTTTTTTCCCTTGTTGCTGGTTCTTTGATTCTCTGTTTGAAGTTGCTAATATGAACATCTTCTTTTATGTACGCTGTACAGTTTTTATTGTGCTAAATTTTGATGGGTGGGATTTTTGTTCAGACCTGACATGAGTGTTGTTTCTCGTCATTTATCATCACCAATAGCTTCATGTTGGAGAGACTTGCTGAGCTCGGCTGCAGTTGCTGAGCTTTAACACACTCCACTGGGATCATTTAGCCTTTCTTCTTTCTTTCTTGTTTGCTAAAATGGGATGTGTGCACCAACAGGCCACCAATAAACCAAAATGGTCAAAAACATCCTATGACATTTTAAATAGCTTCAGGGTACAACACAGAATGATAATCAATTATTGGGAACAAAATCAGAAACTTTATTCTAAAATGGCCTGGGTTGAGAAATATATGTTTACTTCACTTCCATTATGCCTTGGTGTATGTGTGTAAGATTGATTGCAGTGATTGCAAAATGCTCTCATCCTCTTCCACACATTTGCATCGCTGGTGTCTAATAGGCTCGTCTGCTCGCTTTAATGACACTCCAAATTAAACTTAATGCCAGCAGCAAGTGTTGAGGTAGACAGAAACACTCAAGTGTCTGGAGATAACAAGGAGAGGTCAGAGCACGGAGCCTAATGTCAAGGATTTAACTCTGGAGAAACGTCTGTGGTAAACACACTCCCTTTACAGCGTGTGACCTTTGAAATCTTCTGTGACACATCTGTTTTCTGAGGCAATAATAGAAGAAAAAGGATAACTTTGTTGCATTTCAAACCCACTTTATTGACAGCTGCTTGCCCTCAGTACAATGCAATGCAACAAGATTTGAGGTGCAGTGCACAGAGGAATAAATACGGCAATAAATACAGTACTGACCTGCCTTACTGGCCACCTTTAAGTCACACCATCGGACCCTCAGCGTAAAACACACAAACTAATACGTCACACACAACACTGAGCCAAAGGTTTTGCTTCCACCTTAAATCATAACAATGATGGAATGATATGCAGCGAAAGCAAATAAATCCCTTCGGAGTGTGAAGGAATGAGTTAGAAATTACAGAAAGGAAGCAAATTATTTTAGATGGTTTGTAAAAGATGGCCCGGCAGAAACCTGCAATACTGATCAGTCACTCAGTCAGAACGTAATGAGACACAAATGTACAAATGATCCCTTTAATTTACTGTTGACATGCATTGCCCTTGTGTTGTGTTAAAGTTCGAATCCCTTTCAAATCACACTCTGTTATGAGATAAAACCACATCCGACTCATTTCAACCCACCAATCATGACTCAGCCGTTTCACACTTTGATTAGATCACTCAATGAATGAGACAATACACGTTTCTTTTTATTCATACATTTTAAAGTCTCCAATTCTCTCCATGATATGTTCTAAAGTGATATGAAATGGACGGATATGTCACTGTACAGTTCATGAGACCACTTAAAAGAGAATAACTTAAATGACAAATATCAAAATGCTCGCAGACAGGTCACCTGGAAAACTCTGCGAGACACGCCACGCCACACCACACCACGCCACGCCACCACGTTGTTATATGTATGACAGGTAACCAAAGGCAATTGTGAGACAATATACAGTATTTCTTTAGGACCACGCCTGTATCCTGCATTCATCATACGACACACGGGGATACAAAACGCTCCCGCTCAATTTAGCCCCGACTCACCGCACATCCGAGTCTTTTTAACAGATATTTTCCCTTTTAATGTAGTTTATTTCACATTTCTTGTTATGTATACTAAACTGTTTTGAAACCTGCATGTGTGATGTTCACTACTAAAAGAAATGAAACTGACTTACCTTTAATTGCTGAGATTTAGATTCATTATAAAGCAATATCTCTCTATATTCTTTCTTACCATATATCATCTGCAGTATTTATGATACACTGTGTGTGTGTGTGAAACAATAATGCTGAGAAAGACTTCAGACTATCTCATCTAAGTTGTCATTTGTCAACGTAACAAAATTATAAATAGAGTTTTTGAATGATGAATTATTATAAATAAAGTGCATAAAACAGCCTAGTTCATCCCAGTAAACACACGGCCAAAGATTTCTATTGTTGAATGCGTTCACACTGCGCTTACTGTTCATGTACCTACACACACACATATGGTAACCAGAGATGCAGCGATGACTTAAAGAGAAATGTGTGTATCATTTAAAGAAGTGGTCTCTTTACTTTTTCTCCCATCCTCTCTCTCTCTTCTTTCTTCCTTTGTTGTGTAATCTGTGCTAGATGAAATATTATGTTACGAACCTTGCACGAAAGTCGAGAAAAAAAAGGAACACACACCAGTAAATCTGTTTAAATTCTATCGACTGAAAGTGTTTGGAGTGTTGGTGTCCAAACTTGGCAGGAACAAAGGAAAGCAAGACGCCAGCTGTCCAAGAACTGATACCACAGTACAGTACATTTACAGTGTGTGTGTGTGTGTGTGTGTGTGTGTGTGTGTGTGTCAGTCCCACGCCTCTCTTTCACACGTTCAGACTCTGATGACACGAAAACTGTCCCTCTCATCATTTTGAAGCTGCATTATGGACAGTAATTAATGCATCGATACATGTGATGGTGAATCATCTCCTTATCCACTTTAAAGACGCAGTGCCAGAGAGAGAGAGAGAGAGAGAGAGAGAGAGAGAGAGAGAGAGAGAGAGAGAGAGAGAGAGAGAAGGTAGCATAAGCAATCTGTGTTTAAGGCAGTCTCGTATATAATGTATATTGCAGAGAGGTTTTCGGCCCCTGTTTCGGAGACGGACTGCCACAAACAGTCTTCAAACCCAAACTCTTACTAAACTGCTGCTCCTCACAGATTACAGAGAAGACAGGATGACATGAATGAAAATGACAAAGTAAACGTGAACGTGCCAGAAAATGTTTGATCCGTGGATGAAAAAATATCCCATCAGAAACAACACCGAGCAGTTATCCTCTTTGGAAGAAAAGATCATATTTGGTTTGTGTATCAGTCCTCTACACAACGAATCATCTTTTACAGGGACTCTAAATCCAAAAACAATAAAACAAAATAAAAAGCACAGCTTAGGGCAAGTTAGTTAAGAAGTGGAAGTAAAGTAGAAGCCTATATCTAATTTGTCCACTGAAATTAGTGCTAGGGGCTTTTCAAAGGCGTGCAGAGATGAGAATAGATGAACGTCCCGCTTAGCTTAACTCCGTCTCATGTAATTGAGTTCATTCCAAGATACAGAAGAAAGTCGAAAGCAGATGCATACAGTACATATTAGCAGGACGTAGGAGGTGTGGCTCCCTCAGTCCAGTTCTGCTGACTGTGCTCAACTTGCACGTTATGGGTTCGAACACAAAATCCGCCAACAATGCAATCCTAACGTATTGCACCCGTTACAGTGATTCAAAGGACTGTACTTAGGGCTTTCGAGCGATGCCTGGACCGTTTATCGAGCTCGGTGCCTCTCCCTGCGGTGCAGAAGCCTTCCCTCAGACCCACTCCTGCATGGAGCGCTTGCAGTACAGTATGTGGCGCTGCGTGCTCTTCCTCCTGAATTGGAAAACGGTGTAGAGGAGGACCATCATGCACAGCGCCAGCACGCAGGGGATAGCAATGGCCACCGCTTTCTCCGTGCCCCCCGTGCTGTCCAGTTTGATGACGACGTCCACGTCTCCGTTGTCGTAGTGGCGCTCCTCCGCCACCGGGGGGTTCCAGTCCCAGTCGGGGTCGGCAGGTAGACCGTCGCAGCCCATGAAGTCCCTCAAGATGGACCTGGGGTAGCCCGGCTCCACGCGAAGGAGCTGGTTGTTGAACTTCCAGTATTCCTTTCCTTTGTAGAAGTAGGTAAAGCCTGGAGAGACAGATTGTGCTACATCAGCATTTGGCATCACATCACCATTACTAAGAGATAAATAACATTTCTTAAACTAGTTGCCGTACCATTGGCCTTATCCACAAAGGCCCCTTGTGGAGAATCAGGGATGCCCTTCCAGATGGTGATGGGTTTTGGATAACCAGGGTCCATAGTCCTCATGTCCTCATTGTACCTCCAGTATCTACAGCAGGTTAGATCCAAACATTATAGTCCACAAATGAGGTATATGAGCACAAGCAGAGAGGAGTGAACAGTTACACACACTGAAGCACCAGATCACCCTGCATTTGTCTATATGAAGACAATTCTAACCACAGCCTCTTATCCCTGTTAACTGACGATGATTGATAGTCTTCGTGTTTGGTAGGGTCACAAATACCTCAATACTGATAATGTAAGGATAAATTGGTGCTTTGAGAAGGTTACACAGGAGTCAAACCTGAGAAATGGTCACTTACAATGTGGAAATGATTGATCACATAGAAGCATTCATTTTCAAGGTTAGTAAGTTCAATTTAATTGTAATTCAGCCTTAAAGATCGAGAAAATCCAACATTGCAGCTATATCGCAATATTTTGAAAACCAAATGTACAACAACTTGTCTCATGTCAGTCCGAGTCCAAGCATTCAGGGACACACACACTTGTGAGGACATGGTACTGATTTACATTTTAAACGCACACACACAAATAAACAAACACAGGACAAAATGGACAAACATCACCAGGTCACACATGAGGAGATGAAATTCCTTTTGTCACAATGTGCATCAGCAGATCGAGAGATGACGGCGCCATGACAAAGCGTTTGGGCAGCTCACAGGGTCGTCTAACCTCTCTCATATGATTTATCGTGACAGCTGAGACATGTTAGTCACGCCGACAAACTCCAAATATCTAAGACGCTGCGCACAGACGCACAAACAACAGATTCTCTGATGTGGTCGCTCTGGACGACCTTTTGCTTTCAATGATTTTGACTTCACTAACTTAAACCTTCCACATTTATGCAGTAATGCATTATATTATCTTCGCATTAATAACACTCTATACTTGACTACATCATTAAAAAAATACAATTAGCTTACTTCTTTGTTCCATTACTACTTTTACTCAGGTAAATGATTTGATGGATTTGTCGGTCAGAAACAAGATACAACACAACACGTAAGAGGTCAGAAAACTGCTAAATTGTGTCAATATGCTCTAAATGCATAGAATTTATTATTTGAACGACTATCATTTCTACAATTTGGTAACATATACCCTTCTAAGGTACCCATAATAGTTGTTTTTGCTCTAAAAGCTGTCATCCTGTTCAAGTGCTTCACACAGAGTCGTCACAATCCTTCAGCACAGACCTGTCTCCTTTGAAGAAGTAGGTCTTCGCAACGTCCTCCCACCAGACAGCTGTCTCGATGCTCTGAGTGGGCATGCCGCTCCCAAACAGCGAGATGTCCTGAGGGTAGGAAGGCTGGAGAGTTGTGTCCTTGAAGACCCAGAAACTGTTTCCTAAAATACACACACACACAAACACACACAATAAGTAAAGAGGCTCTCGGACGAAGACGTCGTCATAAATAGAGCCGCGCAAACCGCGCCGGACCAAAGCGCTGCGGGCTCTTCTCACAGCCAGGCTCTCTGTGCAGGTTTTGCCTATTTGTTTCAGTTCATGCGATTTCCAAAGTTAGATCTATCACCTAATTCGGGAAACATATGCACAGCAGGAAATCCATGCAGTGTTATCTGTAACACGATAAACGGTGGAATGATGATATGAAGGCAACTCCGCCGAGACTCATTGTTGTGTGTTTTATTGGAGCTATTGTTGCATTTAATTCAGTTTGATCATAAGTGCCTCAGGCAGAGTGAGAGAAGCTGCTGTGGTGGTGTGTTGGCTGTAAGTAGCTGAACTCACACACACACACACGCACATACACACACACACACAGACACGCAGACACATACAGCAAGTCCCACTGAGTGAATAAATAAAGCATGAGGCACTCTGATCCCACTGGGTGACAGATGTCATGTCAATCTGCTTGATGGACGGACGGGGGACCCACACACTCCCTCTGCTACGGTACAAAACAACCTCGCATTCACCCAAACATTTGCTATACATTAAAAGGTTGTTGTATGTTTCTAGAGATCACACATCCATATTCGCTTGTAGTGGTGGGATTCAAGATGATTGAGTCTGCTGTCTTTTTTTGGTCACATCACGATCAGAAAATGGGAAAACAGCATGATCACTCGCCATGGCATCAATCAATAAGACAGTTTACTTTATTCATTCATTTAATTCATTCGTTCATTTCATTATTACCTTTGAAAAAGACAAACTTCCCCTCGCTGTTTTCATAGACGGCATCGATTTTGGGCGGCAGACCTTTCCAGAAGTAATTTATCTGCATGGGGTAGCCAGGGACTACCGAGTTGTCCCGGACCCTCCAGAACCACTGGTCCTACAGAAATCATCATCATCATCATCATCATCATCATCATCATCATCATCATCATCATCATCATCCCTGCTCTTTTCAGTGTGACCACAAACCTTGAACACAAAAAGCTCCTGGCGGAGGATGGCCAGGGTGTTGAAGCCTCCATCGCAGATGCTGGGTTTGGAGTTGGGGTTGGAAGGTTTGGCGCCCTGTGGAGGGCGGTGCGGGCGGACATGGCGGTCATGCTTGCGGGGATCCGAGGGAGGGTGGAAGCGAGGAGGAGGGGCTGTGGGCGGAGGCCTGGTAGGCTGGGGGGCTCTATCTGGTGGACCTGCAAAGGCAAAGAACGTCATTAACTTTGTAGTTTGGCTTCTTCTTTCATTGTTTATTTATTGTTTTAGCATTTTCATTTATTTTTTGTTTTTGCTATATTTGACTTTTTCCTTTTAATTAAATTTTTTTCAAATGTATTTAAAAAAAATACATAATTATGAATTTTACCTCAATATTTGTGTGCATTGTTTTACTGTTTGTCTTAGTATGAGATATAATACACAAACGTTTTCAACCAAGATACTAAATACTTACTGAGTTTGGTGGTATTGTGTATGAAAATATTTACTCTATGTAAACTTACATTACATGACATACATTACAAAAATATTCACAATTTATTATCAATATTTCCCTCAATAAACATCATACAGGATCTCTAAAGTAGCTAAAGAAGAATTTTACACGATAAAGTTACTTTGTTCAACCATGAAATACAAACTGGAGTTACCATAGATCTTCTGGATGCCCTGCAGGTCATCGTGAGGTAGTTTGAAGTTCTCTGTGTCCATGTACTGGTAGAAAGGAGCCATGATAGCGGTGGGGTCGTTGGAGTGTTCCAGACCCAGAGCGTGTCCCAGCTCGTGGACCGCAACCAAGAACAGGTCGTTACCTGGTGAGAGGAGGAGGAGGAGGAGGACAACACCATCATACACGGCATAGTAAACATACAAGCACCTGACAGAATGCTTACAAGAGAAAACACACACATACACACTCTATATACTGTAGCTATTATCAGACTGCAGCATCACTGTAGCTGGACGGAGTAACAAGAATCAGAAATAGAGAGATGTGGTGCATGTAAAGGTTGCTATGGATGTTCATTACAATAGAAACTGCCAAATCAGCACAATGCAAATTTGACTGCTAATCAAATCTGTAAGTGTGTCTGTGAAGGTTCTCCTCAGCCATGCAGTGATGTTTAGAAGGTTAAGT
>OMOW01008239.1:0-12755 GCA_900312555.1 Lamprogrammus exutus | reverse complement strand
CGCTTCACGTGAAAGAGTGTTTCGTCGGACGGACGTAATCCTTTACGTGCGCTTCCCTGCATTGTTACTGCTTTCACTCACAACACAGCATTACAGGCATTTTCCCTGGAATGATACATGGTCCTGGGGTGGGAAATTAGAGGTATAGATTTCCCTGAATATCGATCCCTGCTCCCATTCACACATGACCCCATGCAGGAAGCGTCCCTGGACATTTCAAGGAAAGACTGCACGTGTGATTGAGGCTAAAAGTTAACTGCTGCACTCAGTAGCATGGACAGAGTTGTGCTGACGCCAACAATGATGTGTGTGACAATTGTATTCCAGTTTAACTTGTTCAAACTGTATGAGTAACAATCTCTACCGGCGTACAGTTTATGCCGGGAATACCGCCACATGTTGACTGTCACTGACGCTCCAGGAATGGGCGTAGAGACCAGAACATTCCACACACTCGCAACTCAAAACGACACCCGTGGTGATTTTCTTCAACCTCTCCATGTGTGCAGCTCAGCGACCCGTCATGGCTGTCCGGCTCGGTCAAGGTTCCTTTCCTCCTGGTGCCAAAGGTGACAAAAGGCAAGTTCCACATGGCCCCCCCGGCTTCTGTTGACGTGATCGGCAGCTACCCACTGGGCACCTGCACCAAACCACGCGTTGTGGTGGACCTGGCTGCCACAATCCCGGCTGTATGTCATCTGGCGTTTGCTTGCCATCAAAATCCAATATCCTGTGCAGATAATGAATTGATGTTTGAAGCCTCCTCACCTTCCTCTCTTAGGATATCCTTCACCCTAAGGATGTTTTGAACCAGAGGTATCCCAGGAAAAGGGCCTTGTACCTGGCAGGCCTGGCTCAGCATCTCATGTCCTCCCCTGACATTGGGACCATGCGTTACTCCTGTCTCCACGGGAATCGACTCCGCCCAGTACTGCTGCTGACCCCTCCAGGTTTGTCTCTTTTCGTCTCGTAGAATACCAGTGAGTTATCTTCAGCCTCTAAAAGCATGGATTTGATTAATGGAAGATGTGCCTTTGTGTCTCTCAGGTAAAGACTCCTCCACCTTTACCCTGCGTGTTCATGCGTGTCCACCTCCTGGATTCTTCAAGCCCAAAAGTTTCCTCCCCCAGAAGAATAACATCCGAACCGAGTGGTACACGGGCATACAGGCCTCTCAGTCTGGTAAGATCCCTGATTTGCATGTCCTGTTATTATCTTATCACAGTGGAATCTTCAACACAGTCGCCACATATCAGTTCACGGCCTTTGTAAATGCAAGTCTACACTGTTTGAGCAACATGAATTGAAACGATCACTCATTATGGCGCAGAGTTGAAGATGCTAAGATTTTCGAATGGGAGTGACGAGGACGGACAGGGCTAGGAATGAGTATATTAGAGGGACAGCCAAGGTTAAGACAGTTTGGAGACAAAGCGAGAGAGGTGCAACAGAGGAAGAAGCAGAGGACAGGAAGAGTTGGAAACAGACGATCCGCTGTGGCGACCCCTAACGGGAGCAGCCGAAAGAAGAAGAAGACGACGACGACTCATTATTGCGCTTTAATAATTTGTTTTGCTGGCGGAAGTAATTCGTAACCAGACAAATGTTCGTCCCAGTTTCCACAGACAGGAGTGAACCTCCCACCCCACACTACAACAGCAGCATTCTGGGGGATCTGCTGCCCAGGGCTCACCTCCAGTTCCTCTCTGCTGTCAGCTCCCAGTGCTCGGCCTTTGCTGATGGAGTGGCCTTGCTCAAAGTTTGGCTCCAACAAAGAGAGCTTGACCGGGTAATGTACATGCAAGAGATCCCTCGGCGTCTTGCGTAAATCTTACTAATTGTATCACTTTTTACATCCGTGGCGCGGCGCCTGTTACATGTTACGCTGATGTTCTCTGTTCATCTCTTAACTCCCTGCAGGGCACTGGCTCTTTCAATGGCTTCCTGGCTTCGATGCTGATGGCATATTTACTGACCACACACAGAATCAGCAACACGATGACAGCCTATCAGTTGCTTCGAAACAGCCTGAACTTTCTGGGTACGCAAGCCGTCAATTCGCGAAACGAGAGTGATTTCACAAAGGGTTGATCAACACTCGTTTTCATTCAGATTTGCTTATTGCCCCGCAGTTTGTTTTGTATTCCATGTAACATATCCGCCTCTCATTCCAAACCCTCAGCTTCAACGGACCTGACAGTGAATGGGATTACACTCGCCAAAGATCCGGACTCAACAGCTGTGAGCACTCAAATGCAAAACATTCAACCTGCACATTTATTTTGTGCGCTTTCATTTGTCATCTTAATGCATAATTACTCCTCCATTTTATCTCTCCTGTGCAGCCGTCTCTTGCCGAGTTCCACAGTGCTTTTCAGGTTGTGTTCGTGGACCCCTCTGGGCACCTCAACATGTGTGCGGACATGACCGCTTGTACCTACAAACAGGTACATGCTTTAAATAAAAAAAGAGAAGGGTTTAAGCAGGATCAGATTGCTATTGCTGAGTTTTAAAAATGTGTTTTTCCGATTGGTTGACGATTCAGGTGCAACACGAGGCATCTCTGTCGATGCAGTTCTGGGACGACCCTACCGTCGACGGGTTCCACGGCCTCCTAATGACCCCCAAGCCCATGATAAGGACGAGCGACCATGTCTTCCAGTATGGCTCCGTTTATCAACTACTGCATTAAGAACCAATCACATCCAGTTAATATTGTGGCGTACTAGCTGCTTAGTCCTACATATTCCAACATCCAGACTGTTTTGTGCTCTTCATCCCCTGATCAGATTGTGTGAGTTGGCAAAGCTTCAATCCAGCTGTAAGAAACTGAACCTCCTCAATGAGCTGATGGACAACAGCGGAAACTATGTCCACACCGCCCTCCCTTTCATTCTGTCACTCCTGCAGCGAGGACTGGGCCAACGGATCCAGCTCCTCACCCACTCCCTCTCTCCTGACCCCGAGGTGAGATTCATCGTTCACGTGTGGCACTAATCCACATTTGCCTTGTTCCAATCCGGAAAGGCACAAAACGAACTGCGGACAGAAAATGCACACGGATCCTTCGCAGTGCCTCATTTCACTTTTGTAGCGTTTGCACTGTTTGAAATGATAATCAATCACTGAGACAATGAATGAAAGACAAAACTGTATGTAAAGACATGGTCATAGCTTAAAATTGAGTGTATAAAATGAATGAAAATAACTCCAATCATTTGAAATGTTATTACCCTGCTTAAATTCCTCACGTGGGGATTCCAGTGCAGCAACCAAATTTGATAGTGACTAAACTGTGCCATGTTTAATCATTACACTGTAAATGGGGTCATTCTGCTCATGATATGCCCTAAATTTGTCTTTGTAGTGGTCAGTTGAGAGTGAAGCCCCAAAGCACAAAGACCAGCCTCCTCTCTCCTTCGGCTTGATTTTATGGCCAGAGCTGGCAGCGTCTGTCCTGGACAGAGGCCCACCTGCCGACAGTCCCAAGGTAACTTCATCCGTGTTCCAAGATCTCACTCAACTCCTCTAAACCAGCACAATAACGGAGCGCCGACACATTCAAAAGATGCTTATGTGTCATTGTTAACAGCAGAGTTGTCTTTCCTCTAGGCGGCTGAGTTTCGCCAGTTGTGGGGCTCTCGATCCGAGCTGCGCCGCTTCCAGGATAGTGCCATCACCGAGGCCGTGCTGTGGGACGGAGAGACCATGTGCCAGAAACGACTGGTCCCCAGACAGATCATCGCTCACCTGCTGCAGCTGTATGTATAATCTCATTAACAGTAAGAAGTGAAGGAATCACACAGCACCCAGCCTATGTAGAGTAATTGTTTATTATTTGCTGTTACGTTAGTGTCTTATCATTTGGCCTTTTTATGTTAGAAATGATTGGCCACACTAAGTGATCCACAACCACTCCCAAACTTGACAGGGATTCAAATACAAACTAACAGCGGACAAAAGCAAAATCTAAGTAATTTGTGCTTTCCAATGCTGTTACTTTTGTTAAAACCAGTAAACCAGTAAAACCCTGTGAGACATTGTATGTGATATTGGGCTATACAAATAAATTTGATTTGATTGAAACACAGGAGTAACACAAGTGTAAAAAAGGCTATTTTCACATCTAATCAGTTGAGAAATACAAAGTTCCAAATTGATTGCAGATAAGGATTATTTTTAGTTCATCTAGGTTAAACTCTTTTATTATACACTTTGCTATACCTGTAGATTGATTGTTATGTACTAGGCTCAGATACAGTATATAAACTTATCTCCTGAGGGGCGCATTCCAAGTGTTTCGTCTGACACATTTCTTTTAGTCTGGAGCATAATTAGCCCCAGCAGAAACAACACAGAAATCAGTTGGAACATGAAATCACTGTACATCTTCCTCTTATAGGACTATCCAAGTTCTACATTTCTGTTTAGAAAGATCATCATATCCGCATGCTCTGAATTCAGTCTTGTACGGGTTCTTGCAAATGTTTGTCCATCTTGTGACAGTAAAGGCGGCAGTGAGACTCCAGGTATGCACAGATAGTGTTTCGCCAGAGTTGCCACTCTGGGGAATCTTGGGCTGTTGATCCTCCACCAGTCGAGAGGATCTACATCCAGTGAGGGAGAAATGTCTCTCAAATAATAATCTACTTGAGCCTCGGAATCAGTGGAATAGGAGGAACTGTAGTTGTCTCCAAGGAGCAGCATCATGGTGTTTTTGGTGTCGTTCCTCATTTGTGATGTCATGGCAACTTGCCTAACATCAGGTGTGACCAAAGTCTCCTGGCTTTCAATCTTTGTGATCACAGCAGTTGTTACCTTATCAAATTTGGAAACCAGTTCGTGCAGTTTAACCTTGGCTGCCACTCTCCCCATCGGCGTCAAGAAGCCGAGGTGTTTGTGCCGAGGGTCCAGCATACAGGCAATCAGAGCCGGTTTGGAGGCGAGGTCACTTGAGTCAACCTGTGAACAGTGAAATTAAATGTCAGTTTCGAAATGAACATGTCGAGAGCATGCATCAAACATGATTATTGACACATACTCTATTGAAATCAATAGATTTCAATCAGAGGCAAAACTGAATCAACATTAGTTTATGCCTACCTCCATTCGATTTCGCAGTGACATCTGAACTTTCAGCTTGAACTCAGACACTTGTTTGACGTCACTCTCTTTTGGCACAAGGTGAGTCTCAATGAGGCTGAATGTAATTGGGTAGATGTTTGAGATGGACACTTCAGTTTCTGCAGATATGACTGTTGTTGCCCATTTTAACGTGGCCAGCACAGGTGTGAAATTTACAATTACTTGCCAATAATCATCTTCTATCTCAAAGGCCTGAGCTTCTTGTTTGTTGATGATTGTGCGGTTAGACAGAACTGCTTTAATTGCCCATCTTTGCTCCAGCAGCCGTTCAAACATGTCACAAATAGTGTCCCATCTGGCTTTGCTTGACTGGACAAGTTGGTTTTGCGGCAGGCACATCTGGGTTTGCATCAGCATCAAAGCTTCACTTGCTTGCAAGTTGTGTTTAAAGTACTTGACAAGTTTCCCAGCAGCAGCAACGATACTGAGTAGATCATCACTCAGCCCGTCATTAACAGCCAACCGCAGGGTTGTGGCAAAGCAGACAACAGAGTCCCAGGTAATGTGGGAACACGCATAGTCCGGTAAGATGTCATCAGTGCTGTTATGAACACAAACATTAACTTTCCCAACGATATCCCAGGCCCCTACAGTGTCAAGAATTCTGTCTGTGATGCTCTTGGATAGTCTGTGTGTCTTCAGCACGGCTGACCTTCCTTGCCAGTCCTCTGTTATGAAGGAACAGGAAATGGTAATGTACCTCTCAAATGGGTGTCCTGTCCAGCAATCAGCGGTGAGAGCAACCTTCTCTGCCCTGCATAACTGTGCCCTTAACTCCTCAACCTTCTCTTCATAATGGCCTTCAATGATGCGCATAATTTCCCCCGATGGTGGAACTTTGTAATTCCGCACAACGAAGCCTAGCAGGTCACGGAAACCCTCACCATCAATGACGTCGATGGGGAGCATATCCTTTGTTATCATTCTGGAGATCAGCCCGGTCACCTCTGAAGGTATTGCCCTATTATCCTGAGATAAAGTTTCTGTGTGCTTGCTTCTGATGTGGTACATCATGGTGGTAGTGCTGCCCGAATATTTCAGCTTTATATCGCATAACTTGCAGTGGACCTCGTCGTCTCTTCTGACAAACATGTCCCAGACAGAGCTCCTTTTCACACGCTCCCTCTCCACATTTTCACTGGTACAAAGGTTGCTGCTCGTGGCCATGTTGTTGTTCAATGTTGTGGCGTCCGTTTGAGCCAAACCCTCCTCTGGGTCTGGACTGAGCAGCGGTTTCATGTCGTCATCCTCCTGCTGCATCATGGACATACAAAGCCCGCTGAAGAGAGAGAGAGAGAGAGGTTTTTTTTTTAACGTATCCATATCATTTTTGTCTTTTGTTGATTTTTCCATTTGTCATTTATTTCTGTTCCATTTAATACATTGACCTGTCAGTGGTGCACTGTCACTTTAAGACGTGATGACGTAGGTGATGAAGTATTACGTTTTCGCTCGTTGTTATCCGGTAGTGCTGAACGAGTGAATGTTGTGCATGTATCTTGCATGAGGGCGTTTTTATTCACAAAACGCACGCAAAAACGAACGCACCAGAGACAAGAGAGTTGCCAAACGGAAGAAGGGTTGTTGTTGTCTCTGCCCGGTTGTGTTCTGCAGAGTTGAACTTAGTGCCGTCCTTACATTAACAGCCATGCAGCCCGCATAAGCCGCTTTCTGACTGGGCTAAGACAACTTATTAATAACAAACCGTATTATCTCAAGCAAGACAGTTAAATCGATCAATGTCAGCTAGCCATCAGCTATTTACGTAGCTGTGGCTTGGGCAGTCTGCGGATGTGTGTATGATAGTTACCACAACCCAAACCTTCACTATCATATATTCCCGAAACAGCGTTATGAAATGGCTGTTCGTGAGAGAGACTCTTGTTAAATTCGACAGGTGACATGACACTTCGCACGGCATCGCAGCTGCTTGCGAGGGCTCTGTTTCCAACCTGAAGGCCAAACACGTTTAACTAAGCGTTCATTAGGGAAATTGTTGACAGTTTAATTTAACGACGAGCACACCAAGTCTTATAAAGCGACGTCAAGGCCAATAACCAAGCTATGTATTTGTAGTTACAATTTGTGCAGAACACGAACGCTGACTTGCACGGTGGACAGTTTACCTTGCTGTCATGCTGCCGTCAGTGTCCACTGGAGCATCAGTCAAACCTGTGTGTCTTCGTCTTAAATGCTCCTGCATCGAGGTTGTGCTGTTATGAAACTTCAGCTCCCTTTTGCAGTGCCGACACACGACCACGTTGCGTTTTGGTTTTAAAGTGAAATGTTCCCAAACAAGGGACGCCTTTGCCCTTTTCCTGGTCGGACCCTCATCCATGGCGCCTCTACTGTTTCTCCTCTGAGGAAAATTAGAGGTGTGCAAACTAGGTAGAGGAGGTGCATGCCGCCACCTACTGGGCCGGAGTATGCAGCAGTGTCATGACATGATAATAATAATAATAATAAATTCAATTTGAAGCGCCTTTCTCAAACTCAAGGACACTGTACAGTATTAGACCATTCCTCCTTCATTTGAAATGTTTCCATATTCTCTTCTTTCTTTCTGAGATGCTTTGAATGTGTTTTTCTCAGTTACAAATTTCAACAATATCCGTCAGTGTCTGTGAAAGTGCTCATGTTTCTTCACTTTCTCTTGTTATTGATTTGAGTCAGCTGTGAACACAAATAAAAACTGTCAGCCAGTTAAGTCTATGATTATAATAAAGCCTCATGCTGTTTCATAGTTGGGTTTTCATTTGTTTCTCCTAGGCATGCCGATATCCCAGAATCCTGTGTGCGATATGTCGGGGGGATTGTTGATGATGTCATCAAAACGGGAAGTGAGGTGAGCACTAAATCTGATCCAATGTTTCCACTAAACCATGAATCCTCCTATAGTGGTCAGTCTTTTATGTAGATAAAGTGAGGAGACAAGTAGGCCTTTGTTTCTAATATTTGAATTAGAACTGCACCTAAGGATTATTTTTTATTGATTAATCTAATGACAAATTTATTGATTATTCTATAGATTATTTTTTAGCACTCGATTAATATAACAATTAATTTACACAAATAAATATCATAAACATGTCATTAATATTTCAATATTTTATTCAATCATCTTCTCTTGAAAACAAACAAATGTAACAAGAAAGTAAGCACTGTCGGGTATTATTCCACAACAAAAAATAGCCTAGTCTTAACTGGTAATCTCCATTTTACAGTTCAACATAAAATCTCTCCAAAATAAAATTAAAGCAAGAGCTTGTTCAATTCAAGTAAAAGGAATATAGTGCAATCCAACAACAAAATAAATGAAACAATGTAAAATTCAAGTCACTTTCTAAAGCATGGTGCAATAGTAGCATATTTTAAAATTTGTCTAATTTCCACATCACTGCTGTGTTATACTAATGATAATAATAATAATAGACCCTTTTTGTCAGATGCCTGATCAGAAAAATACAAGACCTCAAATTCAAAAGGATTGCTGTGTCACAGATTAATTTAATCACTGTATGTTAACCCTTTCCCTGAACTCGGGAATCAATATTTTTACTTAAGTTCTTGACCTAAAATTTAAAATGGTTATGACATGGATTTATTCAATCACTGGAGTAATATGCAGTTATTATAATCACTGGCAAACGCGTTTTTGCATCAGTGTGGGTCAGGGAAAATAAATGAAACGATTTACAGACTGTAACAACAGTCACAGACTTGCAGTCACAGACTGTATCTGTAACGTTAGTTTAAGCCATTTCCTCACTCATACATGGCCGCTAAAGTAAACAGAAAATATAAGACGGCCGGATAACAACTTTAGATGACGCATGGTGTAACGTTACGTTTGCAGCGGTGCAGAATTTACTTTTAACACGGGGGCGATGAAGAAACATTTAGAAAATCAATTTCAAGTGACTTCTACCAGAAACACGTTCTGCGTGCTGAGAACCCTAATATATCATGCTTGGTGGGTGGAACAAAAAGTAAACAAACAGCACTTACGGTGCTGTCTTGCTGCCGTCTTGACAAAGCGCTCCGGGATGCTTTCGCCTCAGGTGTTCGTGCATAGCAGTTGTACTGCTGTGATAAGCCATTTCCAATTTGCAGAGCTTACAGAGCACCATATTGTTGGGTTTCTGTCTAAAATACTCCCACACTTTAGATGATCGTCGGCGAGGTTTTTTAGCTGCAGCTTGTTCTCCGGGGGAATCCATGCTTTGACCGGGCGCAGCCATCTTACTTCATTGCGACTCGCCGACGCAAGTTATGCAAATCGACGTATTTGCGTAATCGATTGCGTCGATGAGTCGCCCCAGCCCTCATTTGAATATGTTTTAGTAAGAAGCTTCCCTGTTTTCTGATTGTATTCATTTGCTGTGAATTCAGAGTCAAAATGTCAAATGTCAAAAATTTGAAAAAATATAATGTCCATTTCCTCAGCATTAATTCCATGCATACAACCATACAGCAAAGTTGAAATTTTACACAAACCCCTAAATGTTTTGCATGTATTATCCCGTTAGGTGCCCTCTACTGGAGAGGAGGAGAGTTTAAAAGTAGTTCAGTCGTATGATGACCTGAGCAGGAAACTGTGGAGGCTGGAGGATCTGCCTCTGTCCATCACCTCGGTGCAAGGAGCCCACCCTGCTCTCAGATACACACAGGTAAGCTCACCAGGCAACTACAAGAACAAGAACTGATGCAGAAAATGGAAGTTCTGACAAATGAGCTGTTGCCCTGCAGGTCTTCCCCCCCGTGCCACTGAAGCTGGACTACTCGTTCTTTGACCGAGAGAAGGTTTCTCGGGCGCTCGTGCCAAAGGAAAGCAAACCCTGCCCTGCTTATATCACCCCTATAACAGGTTAGTGCCTCTTTACGTTGAGCGAGACGCGGTTCAATCTTATGGCATAGCTGGAGTGATAAATTCTGTACGGCTCCGTTTTGTCCTACAAGAAAGTTGCATGTGCATTCACACGACAGACATTTTTCATTTTTCTTTCCTTTAGCTAGCCACTAAAACTACCAAATGTGTGGATATGTGTAGTAGCTTAGTGATAAACTTTAATAGCTGAGAGTGAATGGTACTGACAAGCCTCTTTTTGTAGTGATCTGTCACATGGAGGGTAGTGGAAAGTGGCCTCACGACCGCCTCGCCATCCGCCACATTCGAGCCGCCTTCCACATCCGCCTTGGAGAGTTACTCAAAAAGCAGCACAACTACACCTGCCGGCCCTGCCCCACGCACCTTGACGTTTGGAAGGTGTGTGTGTGAGCACTTTCTGTACATGTAGCACACGAGCTCGTGCTTATTATTACGATGATGATCACGCGACAGCTTTTTGGCCTTCGCCCACCGAAGCTGAGACGCGTTCATGTAAAGGTTTTTATGTTTTTGTTTGTCGATCCCCCATCCTCCCCTCCCCGCGTTTCCAGGATGGCTTGGTCTTCCGTATCCAGTTGGCGTCCCACCGTGAGCCCCAGGTGCTGCGGGAGAGCGTAAACGCGGACGGCCTGCTGGTTGTCAGGGATACTGAGGAGGCTCAGGCTCTGGAGATGGCCACCGTTCACAGGCCGCTCCTCACCAGCACGTTGCATGGGTAAAGTTAAAAATTCTCCCAGCTTTAGCTCATGCTTAGGTGTTGTTTCATCATCATGTGTCGTCTTGCATTCACTTTATTATCTGCTCATGTAAATTTAATTTGGGGTCGTTTGCAGGCTCCAGCAGCAGCACCCATGTTTCGGTGCAGTGTGTCGCCTGGCCAAACGCTGGCTCGGAGCTCAGCTCTTCGCCGGAGACATCCCAGATGATGTAGCAGACCTGCTGGTGGCAACGCTTTTCCTACAGCCTGCACCCTTTTCTCCTCCCGGGTAAGTAGCTATTCTACTCTCTAGTAATCTGAGCCCTCAATCTGTCCACTTAAGAGATATTTCTTGAACATTTCGTTGTTACTTCAGTAGGTCATGTGAAGTGTCTCTGTCTTCCACAGTTCTCCTCAAGTGGGCTTCCTCCGCTTCCTTTATCTGCTCTCCTCCTTTGACTGGAGGAACAACCCGCTGGTCGTCAACCTGAACAACCAGCTCACAGGCAAGCATAAACACACACACATGCACGATCCATTCTTGGCTGCTTTATGTATATATCCCAACATACTTAAACATCCTGCGCCCATGCATCATTGTTTCAACTCCCATGTTTGCATTGCTGTTTCCCCCCCTCTTCCTGTCCGTCACGTGTAGCCGCCGACTACACGGAGATCAAGAATGACTTCATGGCATGCAGGGAATCTCTGCCTGTGATGTTTATAGCCACGCCTAAAGACAAAAAACTATCTATGTGGACCAAGCGAGCGCCCAGCGTACAGGTCAGATGGCACACACACTTTCACACACATACACCATCATATTGATATTCCTTAGAAATGAAGCTAAACACATTTAATTGCTTAACATATTATACAGAAGATTGATTATTACAGTACAAAAAAGACAAAATTGAATACATTAAGTGTGTAGTAAAAGTCAAACACAAGCTTTATAAATGTTTTTCGTGAGACGGAATCATAAACAGCGATGTAGGAAAGAGTTGCACGTTCTCGGCAGAGGGCAGTCGCACAGTTTACCGATTCTGGAGCCTCTTCTTAGTGCACACTGTTCTCCAGGATCACACTGTGAAGAAATGCGACCGTGTTATAGTTTGATATTGCTCAATACCGAACAAAGGTCAACTGTTACTCATGTCTTACGCTTTACCTTATCTTATCTTTATGCATCTCGTATGTTGAATTAAACAAGATGAAGCAGCTCTGGGCAGACATTTATTATAATAGTGTTAAATAAATTGTATTGTGTCGATTTAGTTGCGTCAGATACCTTAGGCAGGTAGCCGTGCTTTTTTCTGAGAGCTGGAAATTGGTTGTCTTGAAGTCTCTCCAAAACCTGGTGTAAATCACTGATCTGGAAATGTAAAATGTTTCGTATCACTTACACAAGCATCGTCACAAAGAGAGAATATTCAGCAGAAGACCTAATACGATCCGGCCTGTAAGTTTACACCAACATTTACAGTGGCTCTCATGTTTTGTGGCTCACCAGTCGCTTTTCATTGCCGTCTTCCGTCGCGGTAAAATAAGTGAGATCTTTAGTTTTGGATTCCCCTGTTTGGATGAGAGCGTAGCTGCAAAACACTCCGGCAGCCCACAGAAGTGAAGAGAGAAGGTACACACACTGGCTTCCCATGGTGCCTCACTGACCCAGATACGCTTCCTGTGCTCTCCCTCCTCGCTCCCCCTCGAAGCCAAAGTTAAACACTGAGCAGCTCCCAGCATCTTCCTTTATAACGATGGCAGAGGGCAGGAACTCGCGACCCCGTGACGTCCTGATGTAGACGTCATCGTGGGTTAAGGTCACCATGCCACAGGAGCACATATGCATTTCTTGTTATATTCGCGAATATGTGTTCAAAGAAATGCACGTGTTTTATATTGCTGCTAATTACACTCAACAGTCTCTATATTGTTTAATATCAAACTATTTTATGTAGAAACAATTCCAAAATGTCAAAACCACTGTCAGCAAATGTCATATTTTGTGTGCGTGTGTGTGTG
>OMOW01008229.1:1280-14037 GCA_900312555.1 Lamprogrammus exutus | reverse complement strand
TGAAAAAAAATCAAAGAAGAAACTTTTTTTTATTCATGGGAAGTTTCCCCATTAAAAAAAAAAAAAAAAAAAAAGTTTAAATCAAGGATTTTGGCCCAAATATGAATTTATGAATTAGCAATAGTTCCAATTAGGCTGGTGGTTAGCCTGATAATTATACATCTTTTCAGTTAAAGGTTACAGTATCACTTGGCTTGATGTTATCTCCCCCAAGGCTGTGTAAAGTTGCTGTGTGACTCGCTAAATGGATTAAAGGAAGACCTATGGAGCAGAGTTGTTGCCCTTAACCCCAGGCTACTTGCTCAGTGATTATTGTGTGAATAGATCAGAGGTATTGAGCCTGGCAACTCTGGACATAAGAGGGTGACCCCTCGCTCTGCCCCAGGGCCCAAAGGAGCACAGTTACCAAAGCTATGAGCAGACATCCCATCGATCCAAACAGCCGTCTGTAGCATGAATGGCTTAGAGCAGGAAAACTGAGGGTTTCCTCCAGGAGGCAGAAGGAAGAGATTGTTGCCCCCACTAGAGCTTGAATCGGGCCTGAATGTTTTTTTGTTCAAACCTGACCGGGCACACACAGAGCCACGGTCTAACCAGCTAAGCTGAGCCTGACGTTGAATTCTGAGCCCGGCCCCAGCCCGGTGTAAACATTCAGGTTCTGCCGGGTTCGGATAGAAATGTCAAGCTGTACCCCTCACCTGTCTTTCTCTCTCTTCCTCACTCCCTCTCTTAGTATTGAATGTTGTATTGAAGGTCTCTGGTGTATCTAGGAGGGCAGCAGTGTCAAATCTCACACAGATCCACTGATTGATGTCAGTTTGCAGGCTGCAGGAAGGCTTGGAGCTTCAAGCACAGCCTGCTGTTTATAATTTACCACTGGTCTGATAAGAGCGAGTAAGGGTGAAATGGAGCCACAGGCATTTCCAGTGGGTAACTGAATTATTGAAATCATTAAACCACTCTGGAAGTGTGTTGTGTAATATCATCCTGTTAAGTAGCACTTGAATAGTTGTATTTGATAACACAGTAAATTTGTGTGGGGAAAATAATCTGTAAATCATGATTAAACGCTGCCCTGGATACATTTTTATCGTTTTTGACAGCCAGTAAAATGTGTTCATAATTTTTTTTAAAGTGAATCAATTGGCATGCGAGTGTATTTTCTCAACCTTATATTTAATGTGACGTGTATGAAAGTCACAGCCCTGTGTGTCTGTGTTTCAGGTTGTGGGTGATGACAGTAAACGCTCTCCAACCTTCAGCTAAGCTGCTTAGGCGGCAGAAGTACACTCAGAACGACCTGATGGTGGATCCTCTCATTGTTCTGCGCTGTGACCAA
Source organism: Lamprogrammus exutus (assembly GCA_900312555.1). Lineage (NCBI taxonomy): Eukaryota > Metazoa > Chordata > Actinopteri > Ophidiiformes > Ophidiidae > Lamprogrammus > Lamprogrammus exutus. The sequence goes on along the minus strand of OMOW01008229.1, from coordinate 12,698 downwards.
AGGGTGTACAGGTAACTAATGACCTCCCTCATGTTCTAACTCTATTCATGTTTCTTCTGTTTATCGACCACGCTAATACCTGAAAAACGCATTGCCTTATGATGAGGTAGAAATGCGAGGGAAGCATCACATGTATATATTATATAATATCAAATCAAGGCATGATTACTTCACCTGCCCAGCCTATTTTTTTGTATTTATTTAGCATTGACAGCACTATGAGGAATGTTTCTCTTAAAACAAATAAATGATGGTTGTGTTTTGTGAAAGATTATCATGGAGGAATTGGCTACAATAATCCGTGAATTATGAAAATGTAATGTACAAAATCCAAAGACACCCTTAACATGAGTTTGAACTACTTGAGTAATTTGTCTATGGACAGAATGTAATACTTTTCTAGTTTGTCCCCCAAATATATGAATCAGACTGGAGAGCATACCCAGCCCAAAACATGGTAAAGAAACTGAATGCACTGAGTAGATATGCAGTTGTAGTTTTACATCAGTGTACCGTCACTGCCCTTTATCCCCTCTTCGAAACATGTACTTCAGAGAGATATTTCCTGTTCATTAAAGGAACAATTACACTAAGCACGACATTGAAACTGCAGCATTGAAGTTTTTCATTCGGAGTTAGCATGTAAACCTATCCTAAAACCCAAGCTTTTAATGGGGCTAAGATGTTTTGTAACGGCATTCAGCTGTTTGTTTTGTATAACACGAAGAGAGGACAAACAGGGCAGGTCTGGATACTGGTATTCAGCTATGTCTTCATAACTGTACAAGGGCCAGAATGGGTAAAATATGGACAAAATCAGAGTGGGTAACAGAGACTAAAACCAAAATTTAACCCCCAATAAACTACGATTTATTCTGGAAAAAACAAACTACAGGTTGACATGTTTTTTTTCGCCAGGTGTCCTCCCTTGATGGACATTGTCCTCCACATGTTGAACGGCTACCTGCTGGCTTCCAAAGCTTACCTACACTGCCACCTAAAGGAGACGCCCGACTTTGATCGGCAGAGCCAGACAGTGTCGAGCCTGTGTGTGCCTGGGCAGGCAGACACAATGGACGTCCCCAGAGAGGAGCTGAAGAATGCTCTTCTAGCTGCACAGGTAGGTAACATCAAACACTGACACGTTCACACACACTTTGTCTCCCTTTACTGTGATGTCTATGATCACGTTCGCTCTGTTTGAATTAAAGATATTCATGTCATGCGGGTCATGGTAAGTAAATTAATATATGGCGAGATTCTTTAAATCAGTTTTTTAAAATGAACATTAGATGAGGATTTAATATAAGATTAGATGAAGCTTCAATAAATCCTGGTTGGCTGAGTCATTGCATAATCAGGCAGACAAATATGAGTATGTATTATTTATATATATATTATAAATAAAAGGCAAATGGAGGTTATACAGGCAAATGAATGTTTGCATTTGAAGTACAGAGCCAGTTATTACAGCATTAGTTGGGTCAGATCACAGCAGTGAGTCTTACAGTTTTAGAATTTGTAACAATAATATGGCATGAAAACACACTAACCATATATAACATGCATAGTTGACTTTTCAAATCCAGTCATGATAACCACATATGTTTCTGTGTAACTTTAGGATAGTGCAGCAGTCCAAATCCTCCTGGAGGTGTGTCTGCCAACCTCCGAGGAGCAGCAGCTAGGGGCCAACACTGACAGCCTACTGAGCACCATTAGGGGCCCCTTGCCGGGGAAACAGAAGCCGACGAGCCTGGGGCTTCGGTCCAAGTGGGGTGTGGAGGTTGCAGAGCTAGAAGGAGGCCTGCTCAGCGATCTGAGGGAGGTGCAATGTCTCATCTGTTGCCTGCTGCATCAGATGTTCATCGCCGACCCCAACATTGCAAAGTTGGTTCACTTTCAGGTAAGATGATGCAGCCACAATTAATTTGTTGTTATTCTGAGACAGTGGGGAGGCTGGCAGGGTTAATGAGACAGAAAAACACAGGAGAGAGAAAGTAAGAGGATTCAAACCAGAGCCAACAGGGCTGCATGTTGCTCTTGAGTCAGTAGTTTAATGACCGCCTTTGGGTGCCACATTGACATTTCTTCATGAATATATTTCCTTGCTTCCTTCCAAATTTTCTCATCCAGAAAGTATCTAGCAGATACCATTTTATTTGAGTGCTTGAGAGAACAGTGCCATATTGCTGAAAATGCGTTCACGTCAGTGGTTCTGGAAGAGCCAAGTCATGTTGACCCCATTAGTCATCACACTCTGCCATGGCATTAGTGGTAAGTGACTAGATTCCCAGAAGTAGCAGACAGCCATATGGTGGACTTCATCAAAGCAGTCCCTCCTCTGTCAGACTAATCCACCGCTGTTCACACTGCCAAGCAATTGCTGCTGCCTGAGTGTGTGCAATAGGACATGCATGTTTAATATGAAAGATGTTATGTGTATGATAAATCTATTACCTTCCTTCATCCCATTCCTTATCCAACCCATCATTCAAGTCCTTTCATCGTAAGTTTCTTATATCCTCTTCTTTGCCTCCGTCAGGGTTACCCTCAGGCTCTGCTGCCTCTAACTGTGGCAGGCATCCCCTCCATCCATATCTGTCTGGACTTCATCCCAGAACTGCTGGCCCAGCCCCAGCTGGAGAAGCAGGTGAGGCCTACAATCCCCCCCCCTCCACCCCCCTCTCTTGCTGGCTTTGAATCTTAGTTGCCCTGGGCTTGTGCCAGAGCCTCTCTTTTATACTGTCATTTTTGAAGTGGCTGTACTGGGTGAGGTCTGTTGAGTGTTTACATATCTGTTAAAAATTCAGGGGAAAAACCTGTTCATTGTGAATTTATGTCCTTGCAGATCTTTGGAATCCAGTTGCTGTCATACTTGTGTATCCAGTACGCCCTCCCAAAGTCGCTCAGTGTGGCCCGGCTGGCCATCAGTGTGATGGGCACCCTTCTTACAGGTCAGCGAGGGTCTCTTCCTGCCCTCACATCCTGCACACACTTGTTTTTGTCGTAGCTTCATTTACTTATGACAAATTTGTGATCATTAATGAATTTAACATTTGTTCAAAGCATATTCAATTTACACACCATGCATCCTGTGTTTCTACCTGTTGTCATGTATTATTTATCCTCTTATATTTTGCTGCCACCATATGGCCTTTAGCTGCTATTGCAACATCTCCTCGTCCATTACATAAGGGTACAGTGTGTACCGGCCTGTCTATATTTACTGTATACGGTGTATTTTTATTTTTAGTGCTGACCCGTACCAAGCGTTTCTCCTTCTTCATGCCCACCCTGCCATGCCTGGTGGCCTTCTGCCAGGCCTTCCCTCCACTCTATGATGATGTGGCAGCCCTGCTCGTACAAGTGGGACAGGTTTGTGCCTCTGACGTGGCCACCAAGGCCAGGGACATTGACCCTCTCATTGCTCGTAAGTACATTTGGCTCTATTACGTGTAATAATCGTATTTACACTGTACTTATTTTAAAGAGACTTTAAGCTCCACATTTAATTGATAGAAAAGGCTGGAGAGAATATGAATGCTACTGATGTTGTTAGGAACACTTCAATCATAGATGTTTGGTCAAAGTCTACTTTATTGACAGTCAACTCTGCTCTCCCATCATCTTCATTTATTTCAACACTGATCAGGAATGTTTCTGCATTTACGGTGGCTGATGTTTTCCCGACAACACATACCATATTTGACAATGACTGCAAGATTGAAAATGTGTCCATATTTTCATCAAAAGCATTTTTAAAATATTTATAATAGCCAAATAATGTGCAACAATGGCACAGTGTTACAGAAAGACAGATGTCCCAATCCATTTCATATAGGATCCTCATCCAATATTTAACCCTTCTTGTCGTGCAGTACAAACTGTGCCTACATCAACATTAGTAAAAACAGTCTGACATAGGTATTTACCCATTGCTGTACATCACAAGGTTCTCAGCATTCCCTCTGCATTACTCCTTTGTTCCATTTTGCACATAACCTGGGGCAACCAGGAGGAGATACTAGTGCAGCGACATCACCCGCATTTGCTGTCCACAAGCATTTGGTTGTGAAACAACTGAAAGCATGACAGCTGGATTTTACTCAGAGCCCTGCAGCAGTGATGCTCACATTTGTTCCTCTGGATCGCCTGAACCTGACCACATCACCCAGTGTGTACTCGGTATTGTCTGTCTGTCAGATCACCTCGGGACATCTGACTGCATATGAGGTGTATGTAGTATGTAGACTTGAAATGTGCTAGCAGCAAAAAAGCAACAATGTGCATGTGCCTTGTTTTCCTGACATTAGTCCAGACTGTTCCCAACAGATTGTCCCTCTCCTCTGTCAGGCCTGCACTACCTAAAGGAGAACCCACAGGAGGCACACGTTTCAGGAGTAGGTTCCTCCGAGCTGACTTTACCACAGAGGACAGTGGAGGAGCTGGGAGGAGCTGACCCCGATGTCCAGCTCTGCTACTGCGTAGAGGCCACTTTCATGGACATCATCGGCTCCACCCTGCATGGACTATAGGCAGGGCACACACGCACACACACACACTTACATGTGAGAGGACAGGACTGAGAGCACTGCCTCTAAAACATGTCCACACTCCTGAGAGGGCTGCTGTCAACACATGCATTCTTCTTCAAACCAATGGGATCAGAGTGTCATCACCTTTGTCGAGGTCTTTCGCCTGATATGTGATGGGTTCACTCCAAATGTGTGAACATGATGGACTTTTATGTCTCCAGTGTATTTAATCTGGACCAGGTCAAGTACTGAAAAAGCCACTCTACCATCAGCCTTCTTTGCTTGACGTACCGTGAAATAAATCATCATTTGCAATTGATTTAGATTATGTATGTTGTTTGTGTGCTTTGTTACCGTTTGTAGAAATTTAAAGACGAAATGTTTAATGGGTCCGTTTTCTTGACCGGTGTATACTTATTTTTCTAAGATGAAGGCCACCTTTTTCACAACAACTGACAAAAAGAAAAGGTTTGCCCCCGAATTGTGTATGTAGAGCTTTTGTATTGTATTTGTTTGTAATAAAACAAAGGAAACATTTAAGTGAGGCTGTGTATTTGGGATGAATGGGAAACATTAGTGGTGGATTTCTATTTTAGTTTTACAGTATATTTGGACTGATTTTGGCTTTTATTTGGGTGGTGATCTTGTGATCTATATTCACTGCTTTGGTTCATGTTCATTTTAGGACAAATTTGTGTTTTGAAGCCTACAGCACACACACACACACAGTCTCTCAGCTCTGAGCCTGAACTTTACTGTACACATCGTTTGCTATTAATTTTTTCTGTCACATATTTTACCCCGATAGATATGCTGCTAAAATGGTTAATGGTACATACAGTACATCTTCCCAGTAGTCTTTGGTTGAGAATAAATCTATGTATTTTAAGCACTCCTAAGCCTTGTACGTTGTTGGTGTGTTCAGTTAGGTGTGTTACACATTGACATCAACATGTTACAGAAGTGAAGGACTAATTAAAGGGGAAACTTCCATGGCAGTTCAGGACCTATGGGGTTGTATTTGACAAGACATACTATACTCTCTGCTCTATTACATCATAAAAATGAGGGAAAGTAAGAAAAAACGCATAACCCCTAAAACATATTTGATAAAAAAAATAATTACAAGAAAGTATTAGAGTATTAGAAACTATTAGTTAAATGGAAATTGCATTGTTGCTCCCCAACCTTGGTGAGATTGTGCTCCGTGGCAAGTTCACACCAGTACGTTTGGTTCGTGGGACAAAGTAAAAGAGGTTCCACTGGTTCAGTAACCACAACACAGCGGCGTTGTCCAGATATCTGTGATCAAGGTACATCCAAACTGTCCAGTACAAGTTATAAAACTGTTACAGGACAGAACAACCCACTAACATCGCTTTTTAAGTATTACATATGTACACCGGTGTGGCCTGTGTCAAAGTATGACTTAACATGAGATAAAGGTATACATCTAGTCTGTAAAGGAACATTATGCTCACGACAGCAATGTTGAGTTCTAACGTGACGGATAATTAGAGGTGTAAAAGCGCAATGTGATGCATCGAATTTTAAAGTGCCGATTTAACTGCGTATTCCTCCGTAAGACGAGATCCTATATCCTTTGTACTCCATTAATAGTGTGTAATTGAATTTCCATAATCCCACTTGTAAATTCTGTGAAGAAAACAGAAATGTGTTGAATTAATTGTATCAAAATAATCATATTGAATCGAATCGTGATGGAAATGAATGAACTCTGATGCGTCGAATCGTTCACTTAAAAATCGCAATCGAATCAAATCGCCTTGGCGCCAAACATTTACACCCCTGCAGTTAATCTGTCTGAGTTAACAAGTGCTCTCCGCCATTAAAATGATCCATTAATGTAAGTGAAACTGAATTTATTACTAATAGAGCCGAGCTGAAATTACCCCTGTGACACTTACATACTTACAACCTAGGAACCCATATTACTGCACTATTACAGTTAATCCTTATATTAGACATATCCTCATAATTCACCAGAGGGCAGTCTTGCCACACCAAAAGCACTTTAACTCATTAATTACACAAACCTTTACCAACCTGATGAGAACTTCTGTAAATAGCATTTCTTTGTGTAAAAATAATCAGTTGTCAAGGCTTCTTCTGTTGATGAATAAGACCAAGACCAAGCAACAAATAGTTAATTAATTCATGTCATGATTTATAGGGAGTGTTGCTGCACTGAGTGACCTGAACCAGTCCCTCCTCTCCGTGGGGGCTGTTATGAAGCGCACTGCTGCAATTTATTGTGCTGCTGCAGTGTCTGGGTGCTCTGGGGGTGAAATCACGGAGCTGTTGAGTTTTCACTGTTTCGAACACCTTAGCACCACGTTACAACCGCCCCCTTCTCCTGCCATGTAACCTGCAGTGAAGAGATGCTGAGAAGGAGAGAGAGGAGAGAAAAAATCACTATGCAGCAGAATGGCTACGTTTTGTTAGATTAATACATGACAAGGGGAAATTCCTCATTTCTAAACATGCCATCAAAGCGTGTTGACCTTTAGTAGCATGGCGGCTGCAGCGATTGTTTAACTACCAGGGGAAGCCCAGGCGATGACATCCTTTTAGTAATTAGACACAGCCTTTATGCTGCAAAGCCTATTAACAAGTTCATGCTATTTCAATATAACACGTTGACTGATTGCGGTGTGAAAGTGCAAAGTGAGACACATCTGCTGCGTAATGAGCTGATCCATGCGTAGATATTTCCTGATGGACAATTCCTGCACAAAACATGACCTCAAGTCAGGTATATGACATGAATGACCTCGCTGATCAAGAAATGGGGAGCTGATGTTGATAAAAGACTGAAGACTTCAGGGTTTTTAAGAGGATCACAGCTTGAGAGGATACTCTGCAGCTACTGATTGCTGTATTAAAACAAGACATCATGCTGTCAGTGCACCGGCGCAACCCTTTTGTAGCTGTTTACAGCCTCACACAATCTAATTAGAATCAATCCCTCCTGCTGTAAACACTCAGGTTTGATGAAACTGTTTGGAGGGAGTTTCAACAACTCCACTGCTGGCAAACTCTGCTAACAATCCTGCAGGGACTTACAGTCTGTGGTGCTCCATAGTGTGGTTATTGTGATCTCATTATACTTTGAAGTGTTTCTGATCCCATAGAAAGCAGAAATGTGTTATCTCAAGGTGACCAGACCATAATTTCTTCTTTTTCATTTTGTTTAGTCGAGTGCTAAATAATTTCTATTCCTGTGGACATTGACCTGAATCTCTAATTTGTGCAACATCTTTTTCTTTACCAGGCACTGCAAGCTTGCTAAGGATGTGCAGACAACACGGCTATTGAAAACAGTTTCACAACAATGCCTCTACCACACTTTAGAAATCTCCCCAAGAATGCTCCAGGGAAGCACTTAAATGGTGTTCTTAATGCACTTAGCAAGGTATACACTACCTCAAGCTTTTTCAATTCACGTCGCAGGTCTATTTGCTTCTGTTTACTTGCTCGTAATAAAAGCCAAGCCCTTAAGAGGCAGCAGAAAATCCCACTTCAGCTTGTTACAAGAGCCATTGAGGTTAGCAAAGCTTGCTTTCTTTGTTGGCCTCAGCACTGCTAAGCCATCCACAAGGACAATGTTTGTTTCTCTATCATCTCTGAAATATTTTACTATTTTAAACTTGTTTGAAATGTTTGCATTTAGAATAAAAGGTCTACATTTTATCATTACTTTCCACATTTTATGCAGCGGCAAAGGCGAGTAATGTATTCCAAATTCCAGAAAATTGCAACAGCCACTGGTTGCCTTTAAGCGATCAGTGACTGGAGGGCAATGTTTAAAGGCCTTCTAATAGGCATCTACATCACCAAGTGAATGAATATTTGTACTCAGTTTTCTCTTAATCTGCATTTCCTTGGTGTGTAAAGAACCTTGTTTTGCCTGATCAAAGAACAAGCAGAAACACCGAGATGCTGGTTTCTCTCAGATCTTCCTCCGCCTCATCTTCCTCGGCTGGCGGAAGCAGAGGGAATTGATTACACGGAGCAGAAGCACTTTGTCAGGCTCGAATGTATTTTTCACAATGTGTTGCCAGGAACAAAGGGACACTATTAAAGCTTCCGCAACACCCTCCAAAACTTTTGATTTCCCCCTCGGTTAAGCAGAAAGTGTCAGAAAGACAGCGATTTAAAATTAATTGGCAGTGTGTCAGCGACGTATTTACATTTTGTTCTTTTAAAGATGCAATTAATTACAGGCGATGAAGAAATCTGTGGAGAGATGAGCTGTGTTGGCTCGTTGCTCTCTTCCCCACAGACCTCTCTCTGCTCTCGGGGAGTGCAGGCAAGCTTGCCAATTAGCTGCAGACTAAAAAAGACCCAAAAGCTCCAATGTTTCAGCAGGTAAAAAGGCCCCAAATTTAAATGCCTGGCATTAGACAACACACACACACACACAGAAGCATGCGGTTTGCACACGCTCATGCTTCAAGCTACACCAGGAAGATATAACAAAAATCTCTTTCAAGAGTTTTGTAACTCCAAGAAACTACTGCAAATTAGATGCAGGGAAGGTTCAACTGCAAGCATACAAGCATATTCAGTAAGTTAAGCACATTTATTACTTCTTTCATAGCCAAATGAGCATTGCTTCAGTGAATAACTTACAACATAGACTAACAGGCATTCTTCTTGTGGTAATAATAATAACAATAACAATAACAACAACAATAATAATAATAATACATTTTATTTGTATAGCACTTCTCCAAATGCTTAAAGACACTTTACATACATACATACATACATACAATGAAAAATTACTTAATTTACAAGTTAAAGTATTGCATTCAACATTTTACTTAATTAGCAGTGAAATGTACTTAAGTGTCAGAACTAAAAGTGCCAATTAGTAAGAGTAGTTAAATATTGAAATAAATATTGATGCATTAATGAAAAACCCCCAAATTACAGATACAAGGTTATGTCCCATTTAATTTTTGAGAGTTGGGATGAAATTATGACAATTTCATAATTAATATTAAATGATAACAGTCACCATAATTGGAGATACAAAGCTTTTCACCTCAAGGATCAGGTGAAAAATCTCCAATTGTGGGAATTTTCATGGTTTTGGGTCAAAGGAAGCATTACCTCTTCCTGTTCTTCTTTCTAAAACTCTTGTGATAATGTCTAAAATGTATTGTGTCATTGAGCTAAAGCAATGATGAGATACAAGTTGTTTGTTCTTTTTTTGACAACAGCAAGGTTTTATGAGTTTATCTGTTAAAATGTATTTTAAGCACAGTAACTGCAGCTGTCAGGTATTCGCGTGGCGTAAATATAATATTCCCTCTGAAATGGAGCGGCAATAGAAAGTAGCGCAGAATAGAAATCGTACGTGTACTTCAACATGTACTTGAGTAGATTACTTAGTTAGATACTTCCACCTTTGCCTTCATCACAAAGGCAACAGATATATTGATACTGTAGTTGTGGAGTTAGAACACAGTAAATGATCAGTCCAAGCAATGAGACAATGCAACAGCTATGCACCCATTGAGACGTTCCTTGATTAAACTCAAGGGTCTAGAATTTTGAGAATTTCAAATGTGGCCCCGCAGTGTCATTGTCTCTGTTGGTTCTGTCTGAGACAGACTGGCCATTTACAGAGAGTCCCTTGTCACAACAAAGTAAGAGGTAAGGGTTTGTCATTGCTTAAATGCTAAACCGCAAGGTGTGTCTGTCAAAAATGCCCTGGGACAATGAGGAGTATCTTTGTTCCTGCCCGTCTCCCCCCGGAGTGACCACAAACACGGCAACAGTACCCAGGAGTTTGCTGCGGAGCTTCTGATAAAGAAATACATGCGTTTGAACTGGAAATACATTAGTCATAAGGAAAAGAAAAGGAGGTGGAGGCAGGGGGGGGCAACTGAAACTTGGTAATAACGTCTCATATGCCCCACATTCACACTCTGGCAATGTCTATGGAAAAGTTTGAGAAGAAAGGGAAAGTTTGATGGAAGAACATAAAATGGAATAATGTTAGAAACTGTACCTCGGGAGCTCGCTCATTCGCTCGCTTCGCGCGTCGCTGTGAAGACCAAAGTGGGCCTTTTAAAAACCCTGTATAATTGATTCCACCCAGAAGTAATGCAAGGCAATCACCTCGCTCACCAAACACCGAAACACTAAAGCCTTGTGTAAAGAGAGCCTGTTTTTGTGCCGTGCTATTGGTCTCCCGTCTTCGCCACCTTTTTTTTATAGGACCTTTCATCTGTGAGTGTGAATAACTGCAAAGTGAGGCAAAGCTGAATAAACATAGTCTGAATGGGTGATTGATGGATCAATTTGGGTCCCTCGTTTCGGCGCGCTGGTGGCGGCGGCATTTCACATTGATTATGTTGCCTGTGGTCGCTGGCCAAAGTACAGTCCTTGAAATGAGTATGTCGGTTGGAAAACGTCCAGCGCTGCCTCAGCCAAACAGATGGCTCCCAATGCTGCAGTCATATCCATATTAATGGCGTGATTACAATGCATTACAATTGAGAGATCTTGTCATTAATGTTGTGATTTAAAAAGCAATTATAGATTTTGATTATCCTCAGCCCTCGCCGTGCGTTGTGTGTGTTGCGTTGCCGGTGGGCCTGTGGAGGTGGAAGATTGATTCCCAGAGCTGAGAACTGTGTTTAGGCTCTCCTGACTGACTGACACCTAATGAGCTGAAATAGCTTTTTCATAATGATGCGAGGGAGCAGGATGAAGGGTGAAAGTGTCTCCCAGGCGAATATGGGGATGGGCATAAGTGCATTCATAGGTGTGAGATGAGAGTGTTATGTGTTCAGGGGTGTGTGTAGAGTGTAGATCGGAAGAGCACACGTCTGAACTCCAG
>OMOW01008213.1:1652-12761 GCA_900312555.1 Lamprogrammus exutus | reverse complement strand
CTTGCTTGGTTCTCCTCTCTCTCTCTCTCTCTCTCTCTCTCTCTCTCTCTCTATCTCTCTCTCTCTGAGAATGTGCGTAGCATAATAAAATTAAGATTTAAAAAGAATTACTTAAGAAAATGTATATATATATACAGTATATGCAAACTGTATATATATGAACCTTTTCTGTTTTCTGACTTTTTCCTCAAATGTAAAAGCACTTTGAGAAGCATTTGTTGTATTATTATACTACTATTATTATTATTATTAGTAGTAGTAGTAGTAGTAGTAGTGCTAGTAATAGTAGTAGTAGTACTAGTAGTAGTAGTAGTAGTTGTAGTTGTAGTAGTAGTAGTAGTAGTAGTAGTAGTAGTAGTAGTAGTAGTAGTATGTATCTAGGTGCAGGTGTGTGTGTGTTCATATGTGTACAGTATGCGTGTGATCACAAGCTCGCCTCTGCTTGTGTGTCCCTTGTTTGTATTCCCTGCCCAATGCTTCACTGTCTACACGTAGCTCATTGCCTTGAAAGCAGCAATTGCAGCCTGTGGTCCACCTCATGCAAAATGTACGGTCTGAAAAGATGAAATTAATAAAAATGCATTGATGATTGGTTTGTTTTTAGTCCTCTGTTCAAACAGGCTGAGTCATATTGAAAGCCGATGGGCTGCTGTGATTTAAATTTCAATAACTGGAAACAATTAGGAAATCCATTTCATTTATGTGTTGCGCTCTAGTTAAAAGCAAAACACACAAGGACAAATTTGGTTGGAATAAATTAAGCATTATTACTCAGTAGCTAAAAATAAAACATTTATTGGTGTGTTCCTACTATTTTAAAAGGCAGCTCCACTTAATGGAGAGTTTTATGGTGATTTTTATAGCTACGAGGGCCTAACAACAGCTTTCAGCAGTGCTAACACAAGCCTTTGAATGTGTTTACATGCAGCCCAGATTGATCAGTGGGAAAATAGATTGCAAGGGCAGTATTTCATTAAGTTGTAGGTGTGGGAGGAGCCACTTCATCAGAGTGGGGCCTGGTGGTGTAAACGCTTCATCCTTCACATTTAAATGAAGTCCTCTGTAGTGGCTTCACAGTCTGTTACCTCAGCCATAAGCACCCACCCACACACAGAGCTAAGCATGGCGGAAAGGAATATTTTCATCTTCTGCATACATATGTTCATGCCTACACATACTGTATGCATGCACGTACACACACCGCTACCCATAACCACATGCTGCCATGACACCACTCGCCCACACATGGTTTATATAAAGGGCCCTTCTAAGTACACCTAACCTACAACGTCCCATTTACTTACAAACATCACTCAAACTGCTTGTATGGCCACAGCTGGGGCAACAGTAATAATCTTCCACTATAACAGCCTGGTTTATGCTTATTTTGGTGTGGCATTGAAATAGTTCCATTCCATAATATTTTATAGCCCCCAATACTCAACACATTACAAAAGGTGTTATTCAGAGCTCAGATACAGAGGCCATGTAATCACTACACATGCCTGCAGAGACACTGAGCTTCATAAGTGTCTCTGTAATGTCCATTCATTGCAATTCTGATTCTCAAACAAAAATCAGTAAACGAATTTCACAACCTGTTATTTAAAATCAATTTATCGCTCACTCAGAATAAAAAGAATATCAAAGAGATTTCCATCATGGAAAGTGGCTTGTAGAAATTTGTCTTGAATTGGCTCGATTTTCCTTTTTCTTTTCTTTTTTTTGACACAGTTTCAGTTCCTTTTCTTACTTGATCTCAACTCTCCCCTCTTTTTACTGGCTACACTTCATTATTGCCTTTTCATCCTTTCAGTTCATTTAAAAATCATTCCCACGGTGGAGGTGAAGAAGACAGAGGGAGATAGATAAGGACATTGGAGAGGAGTGGCAGAGAGTAAGAAAAATGGGTGAAATGTGAAGAGCCGGAGGGGATGGAGGGAGGATGAAAGATGGCAGGTTAATTTCATTGCCTTGCCCTGTGTAACTTCAGAATGAATGAATTTTCTTCCTCGGCTGATTCATCGAGAGCTGTTTCATTTTGTCATACTGGCTGCGATGTCGCTGTGACTGAGGAAAATAGGTGCAGGAGTAAACAGATCAGTGCCCAAGTTGCTTTCTGGCAGCTTTTCATTGTCAGGGTTCAACATCTGACCCGCAGACTATAGAGCTAATTTATGCACGGCGCTAAAAATGTGAGGGTTCATCTTTCAGAGACGATGATATCATCAACCTGACCAGTGAAGGCAGTTGACCGAAAAATTCATGTTTCATACAATCTACTGCAAATATGACCTAGGATGCTTCACAGTCACACAAGTGTTTTCAGTTTCTATGTGGCTCAGACCTCTAAAGCTCTAACTTGTTCTTACCTAACAGCAGAGGCGCAGAGGTGTCAATCAAATACATTTCTGAGGAGAGGTCTAATCAGCCAATGTAAGTCAATACACCGGTGTGGGTGTGTAGAGGATGTGATGTTTTAGACAAAATCAGGAAAATGATTGTGTCCCAAAAAAAACAACATGTTTGGGTCGAGAAACATACTGTATCATCCAAACTGGGATCAAACCCAGGGATTTATGTGACCCTGACTGGCTTTGGAAGGATTTCTTTTCTTACAACAGGGAGATTACACATTTAATGGAGCAACTTGTAGCCAATTTTGAGATAAATTGAAGTGTGTGGTGCCCGATAAAGCGAAATCTTCATATTTCTTGGAAAAAGTATGAAAGTAGTTAAAAAGTGACATATTTGTAAAAACATGGATTAGCTGCTCCTAACATACTCTTCAACATGAGGGTTGTGTAAGCTGTTAAATAACTAGAAATGATTGACTAAAACGAGAAAATAGACAAGGAGGTCAGCTTTTTTAATAATGATTTTCATAGTGAGTCAAAGGTACTAAGTAGTACACCAACACAATGAAAAAATACAAAATCATAAGCAAACCTTTTTTTTCTGCACTAAATCCCCATCTCTGACTCCACAGCATTACTGTATGTTGGTCACATTAGCCAGATGTTCCCAGCATTGTTAAGTTATGTCCTAGTATGTTGTGATAAAGAGCCATAAATTGGATTGTGGCGCTCTTTTAACACAGTGGCTCATCTTTTACATAAGTAAGACACACTTTGCTGTATCGAAGTGCTCAGGAGTGTTGATGCACAGTAATTGTCTGTCAGATTGGAGTGACTGAAACTATATTAATCCATACCGAGTTTAAAAAAATAACATGATGGTGCCAAGTGCTGCGGTAGTACAGCGAGAAAATCACAGAACTACTTCCTGGTTATATGTCTGTACATCAAACGTGTTCAGACTTCCTCATGCTTCTGAGATGTTCTGTTCTTCTCAGTTCCCATTTCTGCACAGACACTTCCTTCCTTCCTATATTTTGTAAATAGAATTGTATATTATATATCAGTCCAATATACCACCAAAAACTGCAGTCTTCAAAACGACTGCAGACCCCTCTCTGACACAGCCTCGACAAAAACTATGACAAGAATATGACAAGTTTCATTGGAGTTATTGTGTATTGGATTGCATTAGATTTTACGTGTGTTTCTATTTTTCTGGGTATTTAACATATACACACTGTACATACATGTCTATCAATGTGCAAATTAAACCCCAATAAAAGTGTATACTGGAATGAGAGGGAGTTACCAGTGTTCAGCCGGCCACAGATCAGTCAAGAAATGGGCCTTTAAACAGGCTTTTCCATGGATCAAAACCCCTTTATCTCTTGGCCAGAAAAGGGCAGATTACTCTCCTTCTAATCACTGCAACACTCTATATATTTCCAATAATGGTGACTTTAAAGTTAGTGGACCTGGAGTGCTTTCTGGGTCACTGGCAGGAGGAATGAGGGGATGATTCATAAATTGGGTTTTGAGAAGAATTGTGTGCAGCCAAATTTGCTCTTGTTTTTACTGCCAGGTTTTTATCTGCAAACCGAACCCCAACCTCTCACCCTCAACCATGCCCCTAAAAACCCACTTTCAGACATGATGTATTTTCCAAACAACTAGAACCGTGTATTCTCACATTTCACATTTTACAAAGCCGAGTCAAAATATTAAATAGATCATCAAATATGAACATAAAACCATCATCCATAATCACAGCAATATAGCATCAAATTACATTCTACAGTTTTGAACATAAGCAAAAAAAAAAGCAAAAACCAAAACAACAAAGCTTTTTAAAAAGTTATGTAAAGTAAACCAACATTTGCTAGCAATCAAATAACCACATGGGTCGATAAACACTACATTTAGAAAATGACAAATTAAGCCACTTTAATCACCATAAGTGGGCACATTTGTGACAAAAACACGATCTGAAATTTTCACCCCAGTCTTTGGAAATTGTGCAGTGTGGCTCATGTCGATTTAACTCCAATCTATTCAAAAAAAAATCTGCAGCATTTATCAACCCCCAGTATAGGAAATACAGAAGCACTTGAAATAAAAATGTGAGCAAACATTGGCACTGAGTGAAGGAGCTTATGTTAACACTGATGAAACCCCTCGAGGCTTGGATTTCACTGCCATTTCAGACCGACTCTGCTGATGTCCTAATGTTTCGCAATTAATATAAATTTTTATTTCAGTAATTTTCGTTCTGGGCTGGCTACTCCTTAATGAATGAGAGCATATATTACTTTCTACACACATTGTCGGAAACAACTTTCCACTCTCTTTAATTAAGTTTATGGTAACCTATCATCTTTTTCTTTTAATCAAAATGAAGCCCGCAGTGCTGCTCCAATGAGCCTGCTTGTATTAAACTCTTGATAAATCTTCTGGAGAGATGTAGACACAACGCAGTGCCTTAATTTATATGCAGATGAGCTACCTTTGTCTCCAAGGAGTGAAATTTGCTTCCTAGTCAGGTCATCCACCTCAGTGTTTCAGTCGAAAAACACAAAGCGTGTATTGTACATTTGCTTACAAGCGTTTTAAATGATTACAACAACTTAATTCAACAAGTAAACATCATAACCGCAATTATCTCAAGTGAACAGTGAGAATGTAAACATCACTTCTATAGGCAACATTCATCTCTTTATTGATACCTCTAACACTCTATTGAAAATAGAATCTCATTAGAATTAAAACAGGGGCATAAGGGGGATATTTGTTTGTGTCCACATCAGTTTTCCAAACAAGACAATCTATGGAGAATATAAAATCATCTTCTCTCAAATCGACCGCTTCATACTATGAAGTGATACTTATATGTCTCATAGTGTGGCATCACAGTTCAGTTTGGTATTATTCTCATAAATAGAAACATGGCATGATACATAATATGTATAAATAAATATATCTTACAAACCAGCAATACTGAAATTCAAACGTTTGCCTGCTCTGTATTTATAATATCAATGCCCCACAATCATACACAGACTTGCTTAGTTAATAATTCAACTTTTATCATAAATTCAGAAGCAATATATTCAATAATTCAATCAACTAATTCATTCTCTTATCTCTTAATCAATACACTACAGAAACTACTCTGTTATTATGCAACTCTCAGTACTCCAACCAACATGAGCAGACAACCACAGGTCATTAACGCAGGAGCTCTTAAGTCGGTTATAAAATGCAACATTCAAATCAGCAGCTTTAAATCAGCAGACATACACACAAAAATACTGCAAATGAGTTTTTAAGACGTTGAGTTTTCTCCCTCGGTGATAAGGGTTTCATTAAACCAGCTGCTGCAAAAGTGGATTCATCAGGACACGGATAAACAAACATGCTGGAAGGCTTTGCACAGTGTACAGTGTTTCAGTCTAAATGCCTTTAATTGAACTGTATATCCTGAAAATTCAGCTTTGCACCGCCTGTAGAGTATTTGTTACTACAGCACATTTGCAGCTCAATCTGCACATTAGTGGTGTCAGTTGGTTCAGGCTGAAGTTACGCATTACACATTTTTTGTTACTTTTCAAGTCAACCAAGAAGTAATACATTACAGCCCTGTTTACACCTTCCATTAAAACCTGATCTGTATCCAGATAATGAAAAAGCAAGGTGTAAATGCACACAGAAATCGATCTGCCAGACCACATACATGATCAGATTCGAATCAAAACGATCCAGGTGTAAATGCAATCTGCACTCGTGAGATAATAAATGTCACCCCACCTCGTCTGCATGCTCACTCTAACTATTAAAGTTATTTTTGAATCAGGAGTTGTGACTTGCCGTGAATGGGTACCTGCACCTGGAACATTTTAATGTCATTACCCAGATAATGGACACAGAGATCACATTTTAATGGAAGGTACAGTGTAAAGGGCGTCATTATGCCAGTTGTGTGATTTCCTCTTTTGACTCTGGTTGAAAGGTAACAAAACATGTGTGATATCTACCAAATATTCTCAGAAATGTTGTCATGATGCATTATTCATAATGACTATGTGAGACTCTGTGACAGCATCCTGACAGATAAATTTCCTCCAAGCCAGCCCTGCACAAACCATGGTGTTTACATAGTAAACGTACAGCAGTTCTGTTTTCTCTATCAAGCTAAATAAATAACCAGACAGGGCAGGGCAGAGGCTCCTCCATCTCACTGCACAGATTGCAAGTCAGATTGATTAAACCCTAAATTATCAGTTTGTGTGATATCCTATTGATTCGCACGAGAGAAATTCCTGTATTCATTTTCAGGGAGGTCAGAGGTCAGCTGCAGTGCAGATCACATGCATGCTAACAATGATTAACAAAATCCTCCAGCTGAAGGGCCGTGTCCCTCATCGCAATCCACAACAGATCAATTGTATTATTACACGCTGAAACCCAAACTCTTTCAATTCAATTACAAAAAACGCCACCACAGAGAAAAATGTGAACCAATTTAGGCTCTGAACCCAGGATCAAGGCATATAAGGAATCTCTTGATAGCCAGTGGAATGTTTAAAGCCTATACTATTTATTTGACGTATATTATTTTAAAAGGTATAATAAATGACCTTGTGTCTGTCTTTCTCCAATCAGCAGATGAGCATGTGTGGATTAGTCCTTTTGAGCACAGGGATTATCAGTCCAATTCTTTAGAGTGCATTTACTTAAATCATTAGGACATCAGCATTTGGGTGGACATCATCATGAGATCATCTTTCTGATAAATATAAGATTTTACTCTTGTATATCTATGTATGTTCTGGAAACAGTGTGAGTGGAAACAGTAATTTATCTGATATCACCACAGATTATTATGAGTTCTGCGAGCTTTGAGGTGGGGCTGGGATGATGAGCGATGGTATTAGCGCAGATTGGGCTGGACGTGACTGCCCAAGCTGCATTTACATGCACAGCAATGGTCTGATATCAGTCTAAGACCATTAGTCTGACCAAGATATGATCATGTAAACACATGCAATAGCCAGACTATTCTGTCTCTAAATCGTTAAATCTCTCCATTACCCACAATCAAGAGGTTTTGTGACAATTAGCTGCAATTACTGATACTCTCTGACACTTACTGACTTACAGGATAAACATTAATCTCTGCACTTGTGTGAATACCACATGTAATGTAACACAACTTTAATAACTTTTACTTAACTTGTGTGGTAGCTAGCAGTTAGTCAAGGCTGTAGTAGCAGCTAAACGCATTGGACATGAGCGAACTCAAAGAAAGAACAAATGGTTATCATGAAATCTGAAGATGGCCACTAATGCCGAAATGCAAAGAATACACACCGAGAGATACGAGCATTTCAGGGGCTGACTACATGCGTGAGGAATGGGTGAGTCGAGTTGAATGGGCATGCTTGAGACGCCCACATGTAAACAGGATTCTGAATGGAGGACTTATGAACACAGCTCATGTAAACATCTTGGTTCCGTCTCTTCGGTACTACTGCATGCATGTAAACGTAGCTATTATTCAACTCCCCAGGTGAGTAAAGATGACTATAGGTTATGTCTGGATTCAGATACAAGAGTGCCAAAATGGTGTTAAAGTGGGGTGGTGACCTGTTAAGACACTGCTTTGTTGTGTTTATTATCAAGAAGCTATAACGATCTGCCTGACGATGTTAATGACGACTTAATAGATCCTAATTTGGTCATATTTCATTGTAGGACACAAAGAATCCACAGATTTTAGCCCTTAAATCGAGTAAAACATCTTTTGATCTAAGCCTTGATCCTGTTACTTTTAGCAGAGACAGCACATAAATGTTGAGTCTCAGCCAAAGGGACAAATAACACACAGCTGAAGTGCTGAATCGAGCTCCCCGTTACTCTGTCAGCACAGTCGAAACACTGTCAATGACAACGTGCTGACAGTAGCACATAACCTCACTCCTCAAGAGTAACATCTCAACATCTTTAACATCAGGTCTGGGGGCCATTTTCCCAAAAGTAGATGTAAACGTAATGATGCACAAGGAACAATGATGTTAACACTTGGTGGAATATTTTGTGTCAGGGACCACAGAAAAAGCAGATTCTCTTGCCCTGAGATAGAGACATTTCAGTCATGTAATACTGCTACAAATCTAATTTTTCATTCCGATAGCCGTTTTCCAGTACAGCGTTGAACTGTACTAAGCAACGCAGAGCTGACTGCTTGCTTCTATCTCCATTACTTCCACAGCCAAATCAAATCCAGCCAAACTGACAAATGTTCGGCCCTGCTTTGAAGCTATTGCCCTAGCTTCTCCTCTCACAAACAAACATTGTGAAACACACAAAAACCATAACTGCTGCAAACTCCTCCATGTTGTAACTGCAGCCTCTGCAGGTTGCTTTCCTTGTACATCACCGACTCCACCCCATGCTGAGCCCTTTTTGATGGAATCAACACCAGAGCTGTGCTGAGAGCTCAGATATGTCTGGTTTCACACGGTTTCAATATGGTTCAGGTACGATTCACTGGGCAGTGGGAAAATGCCATGCAACATTGCCTCAATATGTGTCATCAGGGAGAGAAATAAAAAAGTAATTAAAAGAAGTAAACTCTGCTTAATTGCCCTCCAATCTAAGCATTCAAGTCTGCAGATGCGCAGCAAAAACTGGACCCAGTGAGGCCTGCAAATGTGTAAATGTGTCCCTCATGTAGACACAAAATATGAAGGAAAATGTCCCACCATTCTTGTCATTCACCAAAGATTACAAAAGGAGGGTAAAGGAGCAACAATCTAAAAACATTATGATTTTATGATGTGCACTTTGTATACTTACAGGATGATTAATATTGCTTTTACATTGGAAAACTTAATGTTTATATAGAAAATGTCCAAAACAGTTTCACATATAAATTTTTTTTTGTTTTTTTAAGAAACCGCTTATATACCCACAAGATAGTAAGCTATACCCCCCTAACCCCTTTGGCACAATAATCATATCAATAATATTATATCGTAGAATTACAAGACATTTGAATAGGAACGGTCACTCACACACTCAGATTAGTAACACAGTTTTTGTAGTCGTAACACATATTGGTACTGTATGATGTCATAACATAGTTAAAAACATCTCTTTTTTCCATTTTTCATCTTTGTTGATATGTAAATTAATTTACTGTCATTTGAAACAAAACAGAATTGTCTTTGCATGCCCTTATTATTTACAGAGTTGTTTTGATTTTGTTCTTGCTGGCTACTGTAGAGCAGTAATACTACATTTCACAAGGAGATATCACACTATGGAATGCATCTGCATCTGACAGCTCCCATAGCAGAAAAATGGAAAATATGCAGATCACGATGAACCAAAATACACAGGCAATGTTCCGAAGCACTGATTTGTCAAACACGAATGTCCTTAGAGCAGATAGCACCGCCCAACTACAATGTCTTAAATGTCTTTTTGTTTTTGCTGTTGTATTTCTGCTCTGTTACCTCTGCAGAGGAAAAAGCAATGGACCCATTTCTCAAAAGCATCTTAGTTAGCATTTGTTTGCATTTTATTTTCTTGCATTATGTAAACTCAATACCCCTTTTAAAGTAGCAAGTATAAGCTCTTAATCCTAATATCAAAAAGCCCAAATTGTATTACCTGCAAGGCAATTTGGTCATTTGTAATTTCCAAGTCTATCATTTCCTGTATGCGCTGGCTGTCCGTCATCAGCCTTTATCAGGGTGGTCTCATGACATTTTATTATTCAGTTCTGATTTGTCAGCCTCTTTTTTTATTCCCCCCACCTTTTGTCTCAAACAAGTGGAGAGGTTCAACCGCATGTTAACATTTGTGTTTCAGAATCTGGTTGAGCTCAGAGGCCCCTGTTTACTTCAGACAAAGTAGAACTCTCAGGGCAACTTGTTGTGCAAGGCTTAAGTGATTCAGGCTCCTTCAGTGGTCTTTGTGCAGGGCACCAAAGTAGAACTTTAGAATTTCTGTATTACTCATATCTCCCCACAGCTGTAATTGGTCCAAATATGTCTTGTAAATTGTTTTGGTTCATTCACTACAATATCTGCTGTTGGAGCAACATTGCTTTACACTAGCATGGTTAGTAAAACAAAACTTTTGAGGGTAGAGTTGCCACGCTGGCGTGCAGCTTTATAAGCGATATCTACTCGATTTCAAAAACTCGAGTTCAAATTCTTGACTTTGTAAAGCCGCAGGGAGAAATATTTGTATTAAGTTCTTAAAGGCCAAGAAAAGAATTAAGGGAAATAGAGTCAATCTGGCTTTGGTAAGATGCTAACTGTGATGGTTCTGTGCCCCCTACTGGCATGGAGTAACATTAAAAAGACCACAGTTCTTACAGAAGCAGTCTGTAAGATTATGGAGTGGATGGAATCGTGGATCCCCTTCCTATCTGCTGACACGCCAGTCCTGCCTCCGTAACTCCTCCCACCTGAGAACATGAGACATGATTGACAGTTGAGGTAGTGATTCCCCTTGTGGCAAATCGTGGTATTTTTTGGGCTCAAAGATTTTTTTTCCAAAATCAGATTCCATCAGTAGGAGGCGCTACAGAGACATGATATTTTTCACAGAGAACTCAAATCATGGATTCCTATCAGGATGTAATGAGGATTTTGGCAAATTTTACAAAAAAAAAAACAAAAAATCAAGCTAAATACTGTAGAATCAAGCACAATACTACATGCAGCGCTCTTGAATG